>PVIC010007557.1:0-50893 GCA_004025085.1 Thryonomys swinderianus | reverse complement strand
TGCTTTTTGGAGACAGGGTCTTGCTTTGTAGTTCAGGCTGGCCCTGAGCTCACTATGGTGCCCAGGCAAGCCGCCGCGAACTCAGCAATCCTCCCGTCTCTGCCTCCCGAGTGCTGGGATTACAGGCGTGAGCCACCACGCCCAGCATTATATGTGGTAACCGGGGATCGAACTCAGGTCCTTACCCTTACGAGGCAGGTGCCGGAACCACTGAGCTAACCCTCCGGCCCTGAAACCATTAATATTAAATATAAATGACAAAGTTAATCATATCTTTGTTACACTTCTGTGTTAAGGGATGTTTGTGTTTTTTTGTTTTTGTTTTGTTTTGTTTTGTTTTGTTTTTTTTGAGACAGGGTCTCACTTTGTAGTTCGAGCTGGCCCTGAGCTCACTATGTAGCCCAGGCAAGCCTTGAACTCAGCAATCCTCCTGCCTCTGCCTCCCGAGTGCTGGGATGACAGGCGTGAGCCACCACGCCCAGCTCTAAGGGATGGTTTTTACATATTTCATGGAAAGAGTTTATGTAACTGTAAAGTGATTTTCTTTACTGCAGTGACAAATCAGTATGTAATTTAAATACCAAATACCTAACAGAGTAATTGTTTTAGAATCACAATTTTATATTGAAATTCTACTGGGCTTATAAAAAAATTAGTTCCTTAAAAAACCTTGAAAGGGATAGATTTAACTTACTAGATTTCCAAGAATTTTCTCAGAATGTGGAAATTTTTGTTTTAGGTGAGAAAATGAATACCTATTAAAATGAACCCTAAATGCATTAAAATTATAGATGATTTTAAAATATTAACATATATGAAAGTATTTTGTAAAACTACTTTTACTGTATCCATTAAAATGTATTTGATTTACCCAGACAATAATGGGATATGTAGTGGAACATAAAAGCCTAATAATGAATCAGAGTTTTAGAGCTTTGAATTTCAAATTTTACAAATGGAATATAAAAAATATTAAAGCAATCATTTAACTTAATATAAATGTAAAATACAAATACAATTAGTGTAAATAATAAAGTAATTTTGAGTTGAACTTTTCTGCAAACAAAATGCCCACAAGGACATTTTATTTAGGAGAAAAGCTCACATTAATGTAAATGAGTTTTTTAAAGGTTTCTGAAGTTGTTTTGAATAGTAAGCAAGAGGAATAACTCAGCCTACAGCTCTCTCTGTTGGCACTTCCTTCTCCTATGCCCCGGCTTTCTCCTGTCTCCTGGGATCAGCTCTCACGTACATCATTTGAATCTGTCCCATACCAGGCTCTGCTCAGCAGGAGCATTATATTTAGGTCAGCGCATCAGACAGTCTCAAGAAAACTTCCACTTCCAGCCCAGTCCAGGGAACAGCTACCAGCCTCACAACATCACCCACTGGAGATAACGAAACTGAACACGAATCAAGTGTTGACATGATATTAGGGTTAGATGGCGAAGTCGATGATCTCTAACAGATGAGAAGCAAGTGAGGTGAGCTGTACACTTCCTGACTTTACGGCCTGAAGCTAGAGGTTCAGAAGGGCATCGACAGCTAGGATGTGCAGGGATGAGCAGCAGAAAGAAATGAGCCTCACAAAGGGTTAGAGACCCTTCAGAGTCTCCTTTCTCAGCTATATCTGAGCACTATCCAGTAAACGTAGATGAGGAAACTACTCCAGATACATGAAAGAAACACTCCAGAGCACCAAAATCATCTTCAGAGCTCATAAAAACTTGGGAATAACTTTTATTTTGAGCAAACAACATGGAAAATCCTATCATCAGTCCTGCCTCACACACAACAGCCAGAGATCATAGAGGAGAGTGACCCTGGCTTGTGTGTCTGAGGTAAGAGCTATCACAAGGACTTTCTAAACATACAAGGATTAGGCACGTGTCCTACATGCATGTCACGTCTACTTACCTTACAGCCTTCACTGATTCCGTGATGTCTGTGTGTATTTCTGTAACAAGTTTTATCCCGTGAAATATCTAAGACCAGACAAGTTACTTGGTTAGAAATGACCGTCTCCACCAATGGACTGATGCCAACTCGGGCAATGAGTGTTACAAAGCAGTATTGTTTGTTTCAAAACACATATTATGGACTTCTTTCAGTCTTTAAAAATATATGCAGATGCAGAGGAGTTGTGCCAAGAATGGAGAAAAAGAGGCAAGGAAAAAAAAAAAAAGAAGAAGCTGAGATAACTAAGATGATATGTTTGTATGAATGTATTCATTACGTATTGCAAACATACTACTAAATTTTTTTAAATAAAAGTTTCGCCTTACCGTGACCTCTCAGAATGCAACTAGGGCTTTTGTATTATTTGTTCCAGATTTGCCAGTGCCCTGTTCACTCCCAGATTCAGTCAAGATTTTTTAAGACCCAGCTTCTCTGCCATTTAAATTGACATGCTCTTCAGGGGACATGGGAGAAACCACTCCTTGGTGAGAGGGGTCAGCGATATGTTACATGTTGTTCCGGTCTAACCCACCAAATCTGTAATACAGAATCCAAAGTGATCAACTCTTTCCAAGTGCCTTAAATATTTCCCAGGTGAATGCTTGAAACTGTGGACAGAACCATAAGACACCTGTACTTCAGGAAAGAAAAGAACAGTGTCAGACCTCTGATCCCATATTGCTCGGCTGGAAGGAAGAAGGGGACCTAAGCCACCATTTGAAGGAAAACAAGCCAATTGAAATGAACACAATAATGACAGTGTTCACAGAGTTACTAAACAAACATTAAAAGAGTTATAATTGTGTTGTGACTATTTTAAAACATGCTGGAAAGATTAAACATGGTATGTAGAATACAGATTAAACCCACCTTTAAATTCTGCTGCACACCTACTTAAATGGACAAAATTTAAACAACTGGCTGACAAGGATATAGAGCAAGTAAAACTCATGTGCTGCCTCTGGGAATGTGAAAATATAATGGCTTTCAAAAGCCCTTTTCACTTTTTAACAAAGTTAAACATACATTTCATGACCAGGTCACTTACCCTTCTGTATTTATGTTGGAGGAATGAATATTTATGCCAATACGTGGTCTTACGCATAAATGTTTACAATAGCCTCATTAATCATTGCCCAAAACAGAAACAGCCCAAATAACTACTTGTCAATGAATACGTAAATGAATTATGGCACACACAGACAACAGGATCCTACTTGACTGTAAAAACATACTGATGCAACATGGATGAATTCCAAACTTACTCTACTAAGGGAAAAACACTACCACCAAAACAAAGTATAGAGGATTCCATATGAAAGTGTGAGTGATTCATGTTAATCTGTAGTAACACACAGTATCTGTGGTTGCCGTGAGATGGAGGGCTGATGGGCCTGCTGGCTCCTTATTTTACCCCCAGAATGGAATGGTGTTCAGGGGACCCATCCCTGCCCCAGGTCCGGGGTACTCACCCCCACTCCCCCGTGCTGTGGGAGAACCAGGTTGTGCAGAATGGCGACAGAGCCAGGTCCCATCCAGCTCCCAGGCCCCAGCACGGAGGACCAGGATCCAGACACACGTGGATCTGCTGTGGGGGTCACTGGATTCCAGGGTTCTAACTGCGGGGCCACCGTGCAGCAGCACTGAGAACCACGGTGCTCAGACCCAAGTGACTGATACCTCTCTTCCTCCCACCTCTCCTCTCTGCTGATCTCCCCAGAAACCTGGGTGTGGGAAAATCAAAGCAGGACCAGTTGCTTGAAAAGCCAGGGAAGAGGGGCTGCTGCTCTCCTGCTCCTTCTTTTCAGCCTCAAGAGACGCTTGGGCTGAAGAGTTCCCTCCTGGTACCATCTTATCCCGTCCTGAGGCTGCAAGGGAAGTGGAACTGTTCTTCCTAATTGTGCGGACATTCTGCACTTTTTGAGGTTGCACTGGGCTGATGCCATATCTTAATTAGACACCCAAGCTCCCTTGGCGCTAGTTTAGCTCAGAGATTGTGGCCTAATTGGGTTTTGGTGGGTGGGTGGGTGGGGCTAAGTCTTGACATTTTCTGCTCTGCCCTGTTGTTGATGTCATTCCATAATGTTTCTTCAGTGACTAAGAGAGGAAGCGCTGCGAATCTATGATTGATTTCTTTAGGCTTTTTCTCTCTCAGTTCACGTAGTTACTTACCTCCAAGTGTCCAAGTCTTGTAAGCTAATATAAAAGTAAAATGACTCAGAGTCAGCAACAGGAATTGCTCAGGGCTTAAATTCCTCCTAATTACTGTCTCTGTGGCTTCTAATGCTCAGCTTTCTCTGTCCTAATTTTCCCAACTCATTTTTATCTTTCCTCTAGCAACCGTGCCTCCTCGCAACATCATGTTGACCCAAAGTCCGCACAGACGTTTTCAATCTTGGTGTTTCTGCAAACAATGCTCTCAGCAAGAATTTTTGAATAATAGGTTTTTATTGAAGAGTCAATAAGTAGCAGCAGGATGTTACATAAAAGTGTAACAAAATTTAAAACATAAAATTGAGTATTGCATATCCTGTCATTTAAAAAATATCAGCACTGCAGAGAATCACTTTCCTAACCTATGCCACAGCCTTTTCCTCTTGTTCTCTCTTTATTTCCTCTAGTTTGTTCCATTTCTCAAAAACTACCTGAGTAAGAGCATGTCTACTGGTAATTTATTAAGCAATACAACATGCACACACACATGCACACACAAACACATATCTAGAGAGGTTTCTTTAAGTTCATTGATACATTTGAGGAAGACATCACTATCACATTCATCCTTGGGAATTTGTATCTGTACATACTACTCCTTCATTCTTGTTTTTCCCATTCTTCTGTCCCCTCTTCCACCAATACATACATTTTACCTCCATTTTATCCTTCTTACCTTCATTTTTTTCCTTCTTTCCTTTCCCTGGCTTCCCCATTGAATGTTTCCCACTTCCCTTTTTAATATTTCCTATTTCACAATGTCTATTATACATTTTGATCTTCATTCATACCTTCAGTTTCTCACACTAGAGAAACACTTTGGTATTTACACATGCATATCCTAATGTATTTCCCTCATGAATGTGGCCTCAAGATGCATCCATTTAGCTCTAAATGTCTTGTCTATCTTTCTTTATAGTTATATAGTACTCCATCTTGTGTGAAAAAATAAAATAAAATAAAATAAAAACCTGTCTTCTTTATCCACTGTAGAGGTTTTTTGTTAAAATCAACAACTTGCTGGGCGTGGTGGCTCACACCTGTAATACCAGCACTCAGGAGACAGAGGGAAGAGGATTGCTGAGTTTGACGCTTGCCTGGGCTACATAGTGAAACCCTGTCTCAAAAAAAAAAAAAATAATAATAATAATAACAACCAGGGACCAGGAATTTAGTTCAGTGGCACATCACCTGCCTGGGAAGCACAAGGTTCTGAGTTCAACTCCCGGAACTCCTCCTCCCAAATGAATAACAATCATGCTCTACCTAATGGGGCTACAGGTTAGTGAGTATATGTAGAAGGAAACTTTTTGTTCAGATAATCTTGGGAGGGATTAAAGTTACCCAGAATTGTCTCCTCTAAGATATTTTCTAGCCATCCATATGTCAAAGCAGATTGTGCATCAGGTGGGAATAAAATCTCTTAGAAATATTACCCGCTGTATGCAACTGGGATACCACGAGAGTTTTATCTTCTGGAATGTTCTGCAAGGTGGTCCCTAAAATTACATCTTTGGAAACCCCAAGGCAATCCTTGACAGATGTATACAGTGTCCTCGATAAATGTTAAATAATCCAGAAATGATATATTATGAGATCTTTATGTCTCCCGTGTATGCTGCATGTACGGATTCCCACTGAGAAGTGTGATTTTAGGTCTGGGTCTTATGACTTCTATTCAGAAAGGCGGCCAAGTCTTTCCGCTCCAGTTTGCAGTGCTCAGATGTATGATCAAGGAGAGCGACCCAGTTCCAGAGGGAGCATCACACTTTCACGAGTGTAAATTCATTAGAATAGAGGTGTTCAGTTGCGGGAGGGGAGCGGAGGTAGAATGCTTGAGCTCCAAAGGGAGAGCGATCGCTTTGACAGCCCAAGAGGCAGAGAAGAAGATAGCCCGTCCGCCTGCGCGCCGCCTCCAGCCCTTTTTTCCAGGAAGCCGCAATTGTTAGTGTCACCGCAGGCTCCCCAAAGCCACAGAGAGCTCTCCCTGGTCACAAAACTAATTGGTAGCACCTATTCTTGATCGCTAGGCTACTTACTGGTGCGTTTATTACCAGAGCCGCATGGTCCTCCACAGGAGAGATGGCAGACACTCAGTTATTGTTCCTACAAGCCTCTGAGGTGCTGACTCATCCGCGTTCTCATGCCCATCTCCAAACAGGGTGGATAAAGCTTCTCCCAAGCTCTCCCACAGCACAAAGAAGAAACAGGCGAAACTTTGATTCAGTCTGTCTACCCCAAACCACGATAAGCCTGCCTTCTTCATTTAGCCCAACTGTATATAGTAAAATATTTAGACTGTAATGAAATAAAAGAGAATATGACATACACAGAGGACATCGACTTTTTAAACGATGTGCTACTGTTATAAACAGCATGTGAGTAATCAGCGCTAAGGCCTGAAAAGAGTGCGCAGATCTTCACGGGCTGCCTTCCCCACCTGAAAGGAATCGGTCACAGCCCAGGAGCCACTGCTAGTAGATCCAGGGGAAAGCTGAAGACGGCTGCGTATCAGCTGACTTCTCCATCTTGGATACGCTACACATGCAAACACTTTGTATGTTTTCATAAAGGCTGCAGGAGCAGGACGAATTCTATTGGAATTTATTCAGATAGAGGTGAAGAAATGGAAAGTACCAAAGGACACCCAAGGGCTTCGGTTTTTCCCTGCAGCCTCCACTCCCCAATGTAAAAAAAAAAAAAAAAAAACGTTCCTCTCTTAAAGATAAGGCATCTTGGCACAAAATGGACAGTTTCTAGTACTTCTGGGGTTGATATCTTTATAAACCTAACTCTAATGGATCGAATGCCTATGTTTCTTCCAAATTCTTAATGTGGAATCCTAGCACACTAAGCAGTGGTACTAAGGAGTTGCAGTCTTTAGAAGGTAATTTGATCATGGGTTTGGAGTCTTATGTTCATGTCCTTATAAAAGAAATGCTATAGATCTCTCTAGCATTCTTTCTACTATGTAAATATTCAGTGACTAATTGGAGGTATGCTTTCACCAGAACCTGACTGTGTGGGCACCCTAGTTCTAGACTTCCAAACTTCAGAAGGGTGAAATATATATTTATGTTGCTTATAAATCTAGTATCCGTGGTAGTATACTGAATTAAACTTCTCATAAATCCAGTGTCCATGGTAGTATACTGAATTAAACTTCTCTTTCAATAATTGTTGAATCCTACAGTAAGATAGTTTTCATGTCTTTTAGAAATTGAAGAAATTGAACATGAATAGAGAAAGTGAATTGTTTCATTAAAAGTCAAGAAAATTCAAGTGAACAATACATGCATCATGCTGTTCATCTAATTTGGTAAATTAGCTGGTGTTTAATTGTAAAATTATTTTAATTGTAAAATTCAAGGAAAGGTGAGAGGAGTGTGTTGATCCATATAAATATAAGGTATAAAATAATATCGTCAAATATATTCTTAATTCATAAAATTACTAAAACATTTGTAAAAGTTTACTTATGATTTAATCTTGAGACTACACCTATCATAGTTCATATTAAATTTATAAGCCTCTATTTTTTACTCTACCAAGAGACAATATGAGGTTTTACTAGGGTAGATTTCATTTGAGTCATATTATCAAAAACGCTCAGAGGAAAAAATGGAAGTAGTCATGACATGTTAAGCAATTTGGAGAAACATACATTTTAGGGTGATACATTCAATATGAATTAGAAGAACCACAAGCTGCAGGTTGGAAAACAATGAAAAGCCAAATGCATTAGTTTAAGTTGAATTATATGAAAGTCTAGACTGATACTGAGGGGAAAGGCAAAAGAAAGAGCTACATTTAATTTAAAGGTGACAAAGGCAGAAATGATTGAACAGATGATTTGCTACAAATAGTTAAAGAACAAGAAGGCAATCTATGTCTAATACAAGTTGATAAAAGACTGAGATACTGAGATCCTGTTACTGAAGATGGAAAAACTTCTGTGATAACCTACTAACACTTCTGTGGAAGCTGAGAATTGGTGGCTGGGTTCTTTTACCTCCTAATTTAGTTCTTTCCCAGTGAAATAATGGGTGGGGAGAATTTATAAACAGATTAAAAATGTTTTGAAAATAATCTTCTAAAAGGTTGAAACTTTTAAAAGAATTTTACGTATTCAGGTTTGGTAGGTATAATTACATAGAAAAATGTACAGTATGCACTTAAATATGTTTTGAGTAACATAGAAAGTCATATTGTTAACACCACAATCAAAATGCAGATCATCTCCATTACCCCAGAAAATTTCTGTATGTCTCTTTAGAAAAAGTTTCTTTCCCTTGAGGTTCTGGTACCTGATAATCTAGTTTTTGTGCCTATGATTTTTTAAATGTCACTTAAATGGAAAAATGTACCGTGTAGCCTTTGTGCTTGTCCTTTTATGCTAGATATCTAAGAAATACTTTTAAGGAAATAAAGAAGCAAGCCACAGACAGAAAGACAAAGTTTTCAAAATACATATCTGTTAAGGGAGGTATACAAAGATTATATAAAGAATTGCTACAACTCAACAGTATAAAAACAACCAAATAAAACTCAGTCAAAATATTTGAGTAAACAGAGAAAAGATTCAGGGGACAAATAAGATCATTAAGAAAGGCTTATCATTAGAGATTAGAGAAATTCATATTAAGCCATAATAAGTGGTCTAAAAACTTTTTAAAAGTACATGTAAATATAAAGAGCTGGAATTCTAATAAAATTTGACCTTTATATATCGTATTCTTTTGATGGCTGATCAATGTTTTGAACAGAAACGTCTTCTTTTAAGGGAAAATAATTTCTCTGTAGTAAGGCTTAAAGCTATCTTCCAGAAACAGCCCAATAGTCTCCATTTGTAGTAATATTGTTTTTTATAGGCACTTTTCCTAAGACAATGATTGCAATTAACTTGTTTGGAAGTCAAAATTCTTTTCGCTGGAGAACAGTGAACATATTTAATGATTGAGGGGTGGCAGAAGCAAAAGAAAATGAGAAATTAAGGCAGGGAGAAAAGACAGACTTGGCTCTAACACAGAGGCTTTAATAACATCAAACTAATCGTGTCCATTGGGGTTTTCAGTTTGGTTTTGAACTATCCAGATACAAGAAAAGTACAAATATTTGAAACTACCTCGCTGTTGTAAACGGTCTTGCATCCAGAATGATACCACTTGTTCCCTTATTATTTCAGTTCTATTTTCAGCAAGGAATATCTGAGCTACAGATGATATTTTACTTATCTGCCTTCTCTGTGCAAGGGGTAATAACACATTTTAGAAGGGCAAAACTAAGACCCCTGTATATATTGAATTGTAGAAATTACACAATTAAATGCTGTGATCACAAGACTCATTTTCTATGTATCTAACTCACATCAAAGTGAATACTTCTGCCTGAACCGAATTTGGCAAGAGTCATTCAGGTAGCTCTGCAACCTTCTTCTGTTTGCTTCACCTACATATGTCCCTGCTGGCACCTGCTGCCAGTCTGCACACAATTTAGATCAGGAATTTGCAGAGTCAGTGCTAAAAAGCAGCGAGTAAGCAGCGGGTCTTGTTCCTGTTGAGACCTAGGTCACAGAGGTAGGCAGGGCAGCCAGGGGGCAAGGAAACAGAGAGCCAAGTGGGGCAGATGCCAAGCGCCCTGGTTACCAGCCATCAGGATACCAGGAAGTGTCCCCAGTGACATGAGCAACAGTTTCTACAGAGATCAAATTCTCCAGGATGCTCCAAGAAACATTTATAAGCAAATAAGCCTGAGCCAGCTCCTGTTCTGTAACATCATAAAAACGCTGTCCTGCCAATAAAAGCCTGTGGGTCTTTCTATTCTTGTTGTGGTTGTTTAGAATGGTCATTGCCTCTGTCAGGGAGCGTGGAGACACCATTTTAAAGCCTCACTGCCTCGCCTTCAACCAGACAATTGCCAACTTCAGAATTACGCCTTATTTACTTCTGTGCATCTCTCCCAGCTACATGGGTGCAGTGCACATATCAGAAGTTGTGATAAAGCTTTTGAGGGCTCCATTTTCCCACACTTTTGAGCTTAGAGAAATAGTTTGGTATAGAAGAAGCTCAACTGCATTAAAAAGAGACCATCTGGGGCCGGAGATTTAGCCCAGTGGTTCCAGTGCCTGCCTCACAAGCACAAGGTCCTGAGTTCGATCCCAATAACCACATACAATGCTGGATGTGATGACTCACACCCACCAGCAATCAATACCACATACCACAGTGCCGGGCGTGGTATCCCAGCACTCAGGAGGAAGAGGCAGGAGGATTGCTGAGTTCCAGGCTTGCCTGGGCTACATAGTGAGCTCAGGGCCAGCCTGAACTACAAAGCGAGACCCTGTCTCCAAAAAAAAAGAGACCACCTGGATTCTCATATTTTCTCCCTAGTTATCTGGAGAATTAAACTACGGCCCTCATTTGTCATCTCTACAAAATCTAGTTACAGAAGACTTTGCCCACCCCAGTTTAGGAAGTTAAACTGAAACTGTGATCTGGTGGACACAGAAATGGAGCCAACTTTTTTAAAAATTGATTTTATTGGTACATTTTAGACAACGTGAGCACATTTAACATTGAGAACTTGCACCTGTACAGGACACACCTTGATTCTCATTTTTCCCTTTCCCTACCCTCCTTCCAACGCCTGCCCCTATATACGTATACTTTGTTTCCTTGTCTTTTGCTATCAAGTTTTTTCTTTCCCTTCTGTACTTTCTCCTACCCACCATTTTCCTCTCTTTTGCATATTTCCTCTTATTTCACATTACCTATCATACAATTTAGCTTTCCTTTACGCCTTCAATTTTACATACTAGAGAAAAGATATTTACACAGCTGTTTCCTATTTATTTCACTTATGAGTATCTCCTTGAAGTACATCCACTTGAGTATAAATGACTCAAATTTTGCGACTATAAGAAATCTACATTGGGTTTTGGAGGAACTAGATGCTAGCTCTTGCATATTCGACTAAAGTGATTTGTAACTGTAACAAACAAAGAACGCACTTATAGCCTGACATACATTTCTATTCACAGAGTTTGAAAAGAACAAAACCTTCAGAACACATAGGACGTTAACCTCATTCCCTTCTGCTAGAGAAGAACAAATTGTTTCCCCTCAGTCTGGACCCACTCGTGGTGATCTTTGGCTTTCACCTCATAGCAAACATTTCTAGAGTGGGAAAATGAAAGAATGGTGAACAGAAGAGCTTAGAACACCTTGGAAAGAAACCACAGGAGAAAGAGACACATCTTTAAAACTCAGACTAATGGTTCATTTAAGCCAATTTCACATTTCTACTCCATTATGTCATGAAATTGATCTAGGCATGCTCTTCTTTCTTATTATTTTTAATGACCAACAGAAACCTCAGATAAAAAGATAAGGAATTATAAAACATTTTACTGAGAAATGTAAATCAATAGACAAGAAACTGAAGACTCTCTTGAGAGTGATCCCATCTGCGCACCTCTTTCCTAAACTCAAGCAGAGGAAAGTTTCCTTGAACATTAAACTAATGATTTTTAGCAGAATAAAACCCAAGTCAGGGTTGAAAGCAGAAGCCAGAGAGAGGCCCTGCTGAAGTTCGCAGGATAACTTTAAAAACTGCCCCATTCCCAGACACACACAGCGACTGTACCATGGTGAATTTGGCTTGATCACCATGAAGAGTCAAAGCTCTGCCTAAGTAGACTTTGATTATTGGTGTAAGAATTCCAAGGGAAAAAAATGAATAAACCTCCACAAGTTTCCCACCCCAGCTTGCGTCCACCATAAAATGATTCAGTACAGCAATGAAATCTCCAGAAATTTTAATTCCTGCGGCGCATTGCTCTTACCACTGCAAACCAAACTTGAGGCAAGAGACAGCGCTTATAATCCTCCACCAGAGAAGTGGATCTTGATTGGCTTACAAAGTAGACACTGGGGGGCAGGGCAAAGAACTTTGCAACTCTATATTATAGCCAGGAAAAGAATGTTTCCTCATAGGATCACGTGTAGCTTTCCCATGAGGAAAAAAAAAAAAAATAGCATGAAACAAAACAAAAAACAAAGTGCCGGTAGGACCGAAACTCTCTGCCTGTAGCCATGCCGGTGTGACACGGTTGCCTGGACCCTGGACGCAGTCGGTTACCGGGGAGTCTGTGCCCGACACGTTCTGCGAGGCCCCGGACCGTCCAGCCCCGACTGGCACTGTTTGCAAACGACGTGACCCAAGGGACACTCTGCTTCCTGGAAAACGCTCAGAGAGTTCCCTTTCTCTAACGAAGCAGGAGTAATGCAAGAAATGAAAAGGAATGTTCATATTCTCGGGGGAACCTGAGAACATATGGCCTCCATAAACTGAGGGCAACGCAATGTAACAATTGAATCCACAAAGAATCAAAGGAATTTCAAATTATAAGTGCTGAAATTTTAAAACATCCCGTCCAAGGAATGACATTCAAAAAACATCCATGCACATGTGCCTGCTAGTGCAACTTCTCTCAAGGAAATTAGGTAACTAAAACCATAAAAACAAAATGGCAATTAACGTTTTAAATAAGTATAGCTGATGAAGACAAGCTGTATAAAAAAATATCAATAATGGGCCGGAGGATTAGCTCAGTGGTTCCTGCGCCTGCCTCGCAAGCACAAGGTCCTGAGTTCGATCCCCGGAAACCACATACAATGCTGGGCATGGAGACTCATGCCCACCAGCAATCAATACCACCTACCACAGTGCTGGGCGTGGTGGCTCACACCTGTAATCCCAGCACTCCAGAGGCAGAGACAGGAGGATTGCTGAGTTCAAAGCTCACCTGGACTACATAGTGAGCTCAGAGCCAGCCCGAACTACAAAGCAAGACCCTGTCTCGAAAAAAAAAAAAAAATATCAATAAGAGAGAAAAATCTCCTGGAAATATTCCCAAGAATAAGAACACAAGAGTTGAAGAAAAATAAGTTCCATAATAGCAAATTCTTGCAAGTAAATTAGAAATTTGAGCCCAGCCTGGGTAACGATGATTCAGTGAGACTCTGTCTCAAAATAAAATATAACTAAATAAGTAAATAACAAATTATTAAAGGAAACACTCAGGGGATGCACTTCGTGCAGAGGTTGTGCATTTAATCCTCAATCCCCCCCCCCCAAAAAAAAAGGAGAAGAGGAAGGAAAAGTGGAAGAAAATGTTATATAGAAATAATGCCCTCATATTTTCTTAGAATGTATTTATGATCAGTCACATTTCATAAAAGATTTAGAAAAACTCACAAGACTAAAAAAAAGACACTAGTTGCCTATGACTTCATAGGTAAATCTTAGCAAAGGCTCAAATTTTTCATGTGTTTGTTTTCTTTCCAGAGCATCAGAAAATAGGAGACTCTTCAAACGCTTTTGATAAAGCCACTATAGTTCTCATATCTAACAATGATGGTATAAAAATTACAAAATATAAATACTATAGACATGTAAATTATTTAGTAACTTCCCAAAGGTTAAGTAGCAGCTCGTAAATTATAACAGATTTGAAAGAATGATGTATCAGAAAAGTAGTATGCATTTGTTTCAGGAAAGTAAGCATAATCCAGTTCTGAGGAAATGTAAATATATAATTCACTGCACTGTACATTAATGGAGAAAAATTGTAAATGCTGAACTAAGTCATTAAATGAAATTTAAGGATTTATTACTGGTCAATACCTACACTTATTACTTCCTTCCTGTCTACTTTTCTCAGCACAACTTGTTAAAAAGATAGAGGTCACCTGTTGTGATAATTAACTGACTGAGGAAGGAGCATCCAATAAATTGGCTCAGCTGTGCTGCAGGCAGAGGGCTCACTCTAGGGGGAGTCATCCCAGGAGGGAATTAAAGGGAAATCAGGGAGGAAGGCTCCCCTCTGTTTGTTCAGAGGGCCTCAGTCTTCACCTTCACTTTCACTTTCACTTTCACCTTCACCTTCACTTTCACCTTGCATCTTATCTCCTGGCCTCTAGTACATATTCTTCCCCCTCCACACTGGCCCTTCGCCCTTCAGGCCAGACCTTTCTGCTTCCTGATAGGAACTGTGCAGAACAATACAGTGAGCAGCTGGTGAGTTGCCAGTTCCCCAGGGCACAGAAGGTCCTCTTGCACTTTTCCATGTCTGTAAGACAATCTTGTAGATGCTTACGTGTTTGTATATTTTGCTTTCAATCTGTTTCTCAAGTAAACACTGACTGATACACCTGTATAATTATTGAAATTGAAAAATATCATGAAGTTATCTAATTGGAAGGATGAAAACTGTTAAGTACAAATTTTAAAATAAAATAGATTGTTAATTCTTAGTTTTTTAAAACATGAAAATAATGCATTTATTTTAACTGAAATAATATATCACATTAAGATATTTTTAAAATTCTGTCCATTATCAAGCTATAGCTCATATGAAATTCATTATTCTAAATTAAAATGTTTATTTAAAAGTATAAATTTGTTTTGTTTTGTTCTTAAGACAGGGCCTCATTATACAATTCAGGCTGTCCTTGAATTCACTGTGTAGTCTAAATTGGCCTTAGACTCACATTTATTCTCTTGCCTCAGCCTCTTGTGTGCTGGAATTACAGGCATAGGCCATCTCACCTGGTACTAAAATGTATGAATTTAAACACATACATACACACAGAAATATTGACTAAATGGTCAGATAGATTTTGTACAAAAAAATCTCACTACATTTTTTAAAGATATCACTTGACAAAAATTTTCCATAAATTCAACACGAGCTCATTCAAAATTTCTGTTACATGTTTTAGAAATATTTCATCTTTTTTATAATGTTGGCATTAGATAATAAATCATTAATCAATGGCACAGACAAAAAGAAATCCACTGTGTAATGTAATCTTTTAAACATCTACATGGAACCATGCCATGTTCCTCTTAAAGCACTTCCATGGCTACTGTGTGCCGGATCCAAATTTTCTGCTATAGTAAGACAAGACCACACCTCCCTCCTCAGCTCATCCCTAAGTTACGCACACACACACACACACACACACACACACACTCATAACTGCCTTAATCCCTTCTCCTGAGATTTATACAGTAATAGGCATCCTGAGACTTTCCTGTCTTCATCCCTGAAAACTGTAACAGTATCACTTTTATGACATAATGTAATTAAGGTTATAAATGGAATGAGGCTGCTCATTAGCCTACCTTTTCCAAGAATACTCTGAATAAAACAGTCTTATGACATTGCCTATGATCTATTTTGTAAAACTTCCCACTACTTGAAACTGCTTTTTCATTCTATTTGCTTAGTAAGGCCTGGTTCCTTCATTGAGTTTTATAGCTCTGCCTTTCTTGTGACATGCTGGATACCCAGGTCTGCACACACTGTCTAAGACACACAAAGAGTATGTGAATAAGTTAATGTCCTAGGAATTTACAAAGGAATTTATACAATTGCATTTAAGAATCAATATATATCAAGTGATAATATAAAAACACAAGAAAGAGCAAAGACTTTTATAACTTTGACATTCAATAGATGTTAAATACAAAAGCTATATACTCAGTAAAAAGTTGACTAGAAAATTAATATCTGTATATACAAATTAGAGTAACTTTAAAAATTTATGATATCCTTCTATGCTCAAAAATAAAATTAAGACAAAATGAGTATTTAAATGTAAAAAAATATTCTTTTAACTTTAGAATTTAAAACTTTGTAATAATGTGAAATCATGACATCACAAAGAGAAAAGATTTATACCCTTGAAAATCTAGTATTTTAAACATTTTTTGGCAAATTACTCTATAAACCATATTGTAAAACAGCACAAACAAATTGAAAAAATAGTGAAAGATCTTTTCAAGCTATTTACAGACCAGGGATTATTATGAAAAATACAAAAAAGTGTTCAAATTAGTGGAAAAAACTAATTGACCAATGGGATAATTAAACTTGATTGTATGAACTTGTTAGCTTAGGAGTGATAGGTATGGAACATACTTGTGTTTATGTCTAGATGGGTGGTGAAGTGTGACTTTGGACACTTTTATGGGCCTTTCTTTCCAGTGTTGTTTCTCTACTATGCTTCACTATGAATCAAGAAACTTTGTTTAACCACACTTTTCCACCATGATCTTTCTGCTTTGGAGCCACCAAACCATGGACTGAATCCCCTGAAACCATGAACCACGTTAAACCTTTCTTCTTTTAGGTTTCAGATGTTAGGAAATTAAAGTCTCCCAACAATAGGAAAGCTAACTCATACTATACAAAAGGTGCAAATACTTCACAAACTTTTCAATAAACATGAAAACATATATAAGAAACTATTCACAAATTGACCAATAAATAAAAAATAAGATGCTAAATTGAAAAAAAATCCACATAAATTTCAAAAAAGATAGTTTAGTATTTTTCATTCAGCAGTTGGCAAAAATGAAGATACTACCTGAATGTGGAAGTAACCAGAATTTCTTGACCCTGTTTAATGATCCATTTGTATAATACATTTCACAAAACCTAAAATTCCTTCCATTTGAACTATAATTCTGCTTTTAGTGATTCTATACAAATTTATTCAAGTAAAAAGAATTACCATTTCATTAGTGTTTATAATAATAATAAGAAGGGGAGATTATCCAAAAGGAAAGAAAGGAAGGAGGGAAAAAAGGAAGGGGAAAGATGGGAGGAGAAGGGGAGAGGGGCACAGAGAACCAGTGTAGCCAAAGAAAATAGTTATAGAGCAGTAAATATAGAAAAATTTCCCTAGGCACATGGATGCACATAGGTCACAAAATTCTGGGGTAGTATATATCAAATTTTTAACCATGGTTATCCCTAGAGAGCTGTAAAAAAAATCAGAAAGCCTTCATTAATTATTCTTTAATGTGTTATTTTTTCTAGCTGTGCAAAAATCTACCATAAATCATTCATATGCTATTTCCTTGAATAGCACATATTAGTAAATGATAATCGTCAGATTTAAGAACCTAAGAGCAGTCTACAACTTCAGAAAATAACAAAGGAGAAGGACTACCCAAACTTCTTATAATAAAGCAATCTTTTAAACATCTTCAACAAACGATAGCACAGTCCTCTTAAAATATTCCCATGGCTATCAAATCTCATAAAGCAAGTAAGAGCTATGGTATTTTTCATGTAGAGATAGTGCAATTGACACAGATTAAAACAAATCCTCTCCTATACCTAAGGCATTCTGGGACCAGTTGGCAGTCATGCGTGTGCAATCTAGAAATAGAGAAAACTCATCCCCCTGGGATGAATCTTAGCCCGTTTTGAGCCAGCCAAACATCACAGATAAATTATCTTCCTTCCTCTCCCAAGAAGGACTGCTATGAACTCGGTGAATCATATAACCTCTCCAGCAATAATCCTGCCAAATTACACAATCAGTGTAGGTATCAAGCAACAGCCTATCAGAGATTTCTAGAAAAGCTTGGGGACTCTCTGAACAAATATGTACACACATGTGTGTGTAAAAATTTACCTGCTTATTACTCAAAACTAAATATTCAAATATTAAACCTAGGTGTTTCAAAACATGCACAATTTCAGTTCTGTCGTATTTATCAAAATTTAGTTCCGCTATCATTAGGCAAGTCAACTGATTTTTTTTTCTGGAATTCAATTACCTAGTTTGTAAAATTCAGTTTCTTCTCAATAAGCATTTACTTCATTTGTAATATCTCCCAGATGTTTTACTAAATATTAGTGATAAAAAGATAGCCACACTCATCAACATTTAGATGTACAAGTACTTTGAAAATTACAATAAAAAGATGTTAAATGAAATGACAGTTATTCAAGAGATTGTGGCTACAGAGGATATTAGGGTAATTATAAATTCTGATTCAGCAATGAATAAATTGACCTTTTACATATATATGAGTTACTTTATAAGGTGGGGATTCTTAAGAATATGTAAAATTTAGCTTTAAACCTGTGCTAGAAAAGAATGTCTAGGAAAGGGAATATCCTTGTAGAAGTCTGAGAAAATGTGAGAAAATCTGTTTATGAAACATATCTTGAGTGAAAACATCACAGATCCGGAAATGAGGCACAAAGTGCGAAGAGCATGAGAGACTGTATTTGCACCTGTGAGGCCTGAACTTTGCTCCAACAGGTAAGACGCAAAGATTCTAAGTGGAAGATATTACATTGGGGTATCAAGTATTATCAAAGGTTTAAAAAAACTGAATTCTGTGACTTTATAAAACATGTATTTGAAAATTAGACAGAGGGGCCCAGGGATTTAGTTCAGTGGTTCTGGTGCCTGGCTGGCAAGTGTAGTGTCACAAGTTCAATCCCCAGTAGCAAAAAAGACAAAAGACAGAATTAGACAGAGATTAAAAGTGGCATTTCGTGAAATAGGAAATATTCAAGAGGAATGTGGTAGAGGAAAGTAATGAGGGTAAAGAATAAAAATGATTTGAAAAGAAAAAGAAAGCACATGTCTATAGGCAGTGGGGGATTGTGGAGTGGGTAGGGATATGAGTCAAAGTGAGAATTAACTGGTCTCATATACTGGAACAAATTCCTCAGTGTTGAGTGTGGTTATGAGCTGTATATAAAAGGTACCAATAAAGAATACAAATTTTAAAAGTGGCATTTTGTTTTTTTTTTTTTGTTTTTTTTTTTTGTTTTTTTGAGACAGGGTCTTGCTTTGTAGTTCAGGCTGGCTCTGAGCTCACTATGTAGCCCAGGCAAGCCTTGAACTCAGCAATCCGCCTGTCTCTGCCTCCCAAGTGCTGGGATTACAGGCGTGAGCCACCACGCCTGGCAAAAGTGGCATTTTGTTGAAACTTATACAGTGCATGAGGCTACAGTGTGGTATGGTAGTTGGTGTACATTAAATGAAAATTAGGGACAATTTGATAATGCATCAACTCTATCTAGATGAAACTTACAAGCATGATTTCATCCAAATGGCTCTGGAATGCTGGTCTTACTCTTGGAAATTGTGGTTTATTTTTTTTAAATTGCTAATCTGAAGATATCTATAAAGTGCCTAAGATTATACAAAGCTAACAAAACTTTCTGGGGAAGAAAATAAATTTTCATATTCAAATTTTAAACAGCTGTCATGTGAAAAAAGTTGAACTAGACAATGTAACTAAATCCTACAGATTTAAGATATAGCTGTAATCTGTGGGAATGTAATAGGAAGCTGAACTCCAGCCTCACGTAAAAACAGAACATGACAAAATTCAGTTTTTCAAGAAGATAAAAATTAGTTTTGGCCCTGTAAATTCAAGAAGATAATAGAAGCAAAGTCTTCTTCAAAAACAGATGCCAGTTTCAGGATATGGAAGAATAACAATTTGCCATTTAAAAACTAGAAAAGTATCTGAAAATATGAAAAGGCTACTGGAAATAGGCAGTACAAGAGTGTGATGTCTCTGACAAGAGAAATAAAATTAGAAATGGATGATCTCAGATTTGTAGCTGATAATTGTTCCAGGGCGTGGTGTAGAGAAGAAATGGAAGCCCAGCACCACGGTGTCCTGCTTTAGGGAGACAGAGGCTGGATTTAGACTTCCTGATAGCTGGACAGATTCAAAACAGAGCAGAGCAAACGTTACCAGACAAGAAAGAAGTTCCAGAAACATGAATAAGCATTCCCAAAACCACAAAGAGATGCATATGTGAGGCTGAAATTACGAGGTAAAGGGTTACAATACTGGATAATTTCCAAAACCCACTCCAGGCTGGTGAACATTGGGTTCCACACTGGCAAAATGAGACATTCGTTAAATATCCTGAGCATTGTGCAAAAATTACAAGGAAGTCACAGCTTGATAACCAAGATACACTAGTCCTATGTCAAAGCTTGCTTATGGTCAAGGCTAATTGAGATCCACTCCAGTAAAATTTATTAATAAGTTTCAGAGGATCAGTCTGAAGCAAAGTAACTTAATTGCCTCCCAAAAATAAATCCAACACTCTTTTGGAGAAAAATGCAAAAATTCCAGTTTTCAACAAGACAATATTGGTGGGCCTTAACTTCCAACAAAAAATACTGTAAGTCACAAGAACCAGAAAAAAGGTGATATAAACATCAGGGAAACCAATAAATGAAATTGAACAGGAAATGACAGAAAAAATGAAAGTGGTACATAAGTTTGAAAGAGTATTTATTACGATGAATTTTTTTTTTCTTTTGAGACAGGGTCTCGCTTTGTAGTTCAGGCTGGCCCTGAGCTCACTATGTACCCCAGGCAAGCCTCGAACTCAGCAATCCTCCTGCCTCTGCCTCCTGAGTGCTGAGTTTACAGGCGTGAGCCACCACGCCTGGCACTGTGGTATGTGGTATTGATTGCTGGTAGGCGTGAGTCACTATGCCCAGCATTGTATGTGGTTACTGGGATCGAACTCAGGACCTTGCACTTGTGAGGCAGGCGCCAGAACCACTGAGCTAAATCTCCAGCCCACGATGAAATTTTTAACAGAAAAATGAATATGTTCTTCACTTTTTACAGGTGAATATGCATTTATTCAATTACCTGGTGTGGTCCCACCACAGGTCACTGACATACTATCAAATGGTTTAAGTCTTTATTCCTTCTGTGCTTCATTGTAGGTTTTTTTCTATTGTCATTTTTTATTATTTCTTTGGATATAATTGGATATAATTTGGAAGTTCCTTTGGATCTTTTATGTATCTGCTATTTTTGTCTATTATGAGCATGTTTCCTTCTACTTTCCTAAACGTATGGGGCAGGATTTTTTATTAGTCCATTAATTGTGTTCATATGTTACAGTCATATTCATCAATGGGAGTTTGTACCCATACATGACATACCTTGCTTCTAGTTTTTCCCCGTTTCTCTTCCCTCCCTTTCACCCCTCTACCCCTTCCTATTTACAAAAATTTTGTTTCCATTTTTGCCTTTTTAAAATATTTTTTCCTTCCCTTCTTTCTTTTCTCCCACCCTCTCCCTGCTTCCCCTTTGGAGAGAAGCATATCTAAGGAAATAATGGCTGAAAAGTTCTAACTTTTAAAATGTAAATTCATTGATGCAGAAAGTTCAATGATGCTGAAGAGAAGAATATGCTTTTAAAAATGTAAGAGGGAATTCAGTGATCAATTTTCTGAAAACTGACACAAGGTAATTCTTAAGGTAATCATGAAAAAAAATCACCTCATGTTCATAGAAACAAAGAATAGAAGATTCCAGAAAATGTGAAAATCAAAAGACAATAAAACTACCTGCTGAACTGTTATGTCCAGCAAAAGTATCTTTCAAATATATCAACTCCCCAGGACAAATGTAATCATATATAGCAAACATATACAAATAAAAATAAAAGAAAATTTTAAAACAGAAAGAGCAAAGGCAATATAGAATGCAGTGCCCATATCATGCCAGATAATATTAAATTAAATATTAGACCACTACAGCTAATAAACCTATAACTATTTACTGAAGAGAAGTAAAAATATCTATCATAACATCACATAACACTTTCATACTAATGGAAAAGCAATTCAACTGATTATTAATATGTAAATATTGTGTTAAAATAAGTTGTTCATTCAAAGTAACAATTTTCAGAAGAAGAAGGTAACGAAAAGACTAGTTTACACAAAACTTGCACGAATTCCAGCATGCTGCCTGAAAGAAGCCAGAACACAGAACACAGGTGCCCAAACTCACACACTCACCGGAGAGCTTCAGGAAGGTGGCTCCTGCATGGGTGTGTGACAACAAAATTAGTCCACTGACTGGTATAGCACAGTTTAATGTCAACTTCATTCTTTTAAATATTTTGCTTGTGTAAAATGTTCTGTGTTATTAAAGGTATAGGTTAGAGAAAAACAAGGAATCCAAAACCATACTGTGTGATGATTAATGAGAAACAGAATATTACTGATCATTACCTAATCTGGTGTTAACATTCACATATGTTCACAGTGATGAATGCAGACACAAAAAGCTTCTACAAATCCTTCCTCAGGGCACCTTAATCTTTTCTTTTCATTTAAACATTTTTTATTGCTTCTCAGTGAGGTTTATTTTTTGCCTGTAATATTTCTAAAGTAGCTCTTAATATCCTCATTTTGAACAACAGACCATAGAAACGTACAATTAAATATTTTGTATGCAATAAGAAATATGACTAATGATTTCACACATCCAGGGGTATCAAAGCAAACTTCTAACACTAGACATATAAGCAAAGCATCTCATTCTTCTCATCTTTATGTGATAATATCAATATGGATTTCATGCTCTAAATTGAGAACAAACTAATGCATACTGAGCACTGACAAAGCTTAAAAATGCATCATAAAATATCTTGTTACAGACCCTTTATTAATGACACTAATATGTAAATAGTGTTTTTAAATATGCTGAAAATGCGTTGGGGTGTGTTTTGTCTATTTATGTAATATATTTGACAATGGCTCACAGAAAAGATGGAGAAACATGCTATAGATAGCAATATAATTCTGAAGATATATGATCAAGTTAATAGCATTTTCATTGGTAATAATCAATTTAATTTGAAGAGAATCTACTTGCAACTTCTCAGTTGTGACCAGTAATTCTAGTGTAAATATTGTTGTCACATTTACAGAGTCACAGTGTGGCCGGAAGTACAAGAAATAACTAATATAATGGAAGGTTGAGTGGCCCAAATTTATCAAATAAAATAAAGTTGAAACAGATGTGAATACTTAAGCATAGATTTTAATTGGTCGTATAGAACAGGACAGGAGGAATTTTATCACAAATAGTTCATTTGAAAGAGTCTTAGTGGATCGAAATTCCAAAGGCCTTGAGTAAGAAAGTTGAAGTACCCCACTTTTATTGAATCCAAACTCTGTATTTGGTTTTCTCCATGCTCAACATGAATCCACAGAGTGATACGCCTGCTCAGAATGGTCATGTCATCCCAAAAGGCGAAGGAGATGTGCTCAGAATGAGAACGCTGAGAGTGAGTCCAGCCCGGCATTACTCAGGCAGTCTCGGAAAACGTTTGTTTCCCGTGGGTGCCTCAGCTAACATGAACCTTGAGAAGCTGAAATGCAGCTGGAAGGCAAACGCTGGCTAACTACTGCCTAGGAACTAGAAAGACTGATCGACTGAAAATATTTAGCCTCAAAAAACATGCCTACTGTGTCCGTTTAAGTTCCCAAGAAGAAAACATGCGATGGTGTAGTTGGATGTACTAGATTTACTTGAAAAAAATGTCCGTGGCACATTCAAGGATAATGACAGAGAAAGCAGGAGCGGACCGGAAGGCCCGATGCAGCTCTGGCACGGGATACAGGAAAAGCCAGAGACTGTAGCACAGTTCCTGAAATAGTGGAGCCTGTGCTAGAGAAGGTCTTGAAGTGAAAGCCAGCTGTTCGATCAATCTCACACGGGACAAGAATAGTTTGTAGTATTGCAGCCACGTTCTGTCATTGGTGGAAACAGTCTAGGGGCAGGGTTTTCTGGCCTCTGTGGACCCCAAGGTGCAGTCCAACATGGTGGCAATCAGATGAGCTCCAGGCTCACACCCACGATCCCTGGGATATGAGGACTGTCATCAGAACTGTAGGTTCCCTCCGCATGACCTCAAAAGATAGAAGGAAAACAGACAATTGAAGTCGCACTCTAGTGTCATCAAACTGTAAAGAATTTCTAATAGTCAGAGCTCAGAAACATAAGGAGCCGTCAGTTCCCTGAACTCCAGACTGGAAGAACCAAGAAATGCTCTCTCAGTCTGGAAGTCTAATGAAAATAGGACTCAAGGAAACACGGAAGGGAAAACAACTAAGGAATATGATTTGTTCCAATGCTTATAATGGCACCGAGCTAGGAAGCTTTTGTGCTTCTATTTGTCATAATGGTACGTGCTGTGTTTTAGTGAAACGCAGTAAAGAATATATTAAGAATCCATTGCTTTTTATTAGCAGGAATTGTTTTTTTTCCCCTATATCGAATTAGAATCAGAGAACTGGACTTAAATCATAACCCTTCTGAATTATTCTGAAAAAAATCAATAATGTTTTTCTAAAAAATCAATATTTTTCTCCCCTTTAATTATTAAAAGATCTTCTTTAATTTCCTTAGCACCACAGCATGTCATGGCAAAGCGTTGTTTCTCCTGATAGCCTCTGCTTCCCTTTGAGAACGGGAGAAATTAAAAAGCCTTTGCACCCTATATTTTCTCACCCCAGTGAAAGGGTTAAGTAAACTACAGTAAAGTCCTAAATTTGAAGGCTAATATTCTGGCAAGCATCCCAGACTCTGCTTCCAAAAAGGAAGCAGCTACCCTAGGCCTGTACAAAGGAGGTGGTTGCCCTAGCAACGGTATCTGATAGAAGAAAATGTGGTCCACAGGTACACAGACACATTGCGTTTGAAAGAGAGAAACTGCTCCTACTGCAGTGTTCAGAATTAAGAAACCTTTTTAATAAATCTTGCATTTTAGAACCGCATTGCGTAACCTACAACCCTGGAATTTTCTGAGCAGTATTTTTTAGGTGATAAGCAGCGCGGTTCGTTACTGGGCTCTTCGCAGGGATCGCCGAGCGCGCACGCGCCTTCCGATCCCAGCACAGGCCACCGCCACCCCATTGTCACCACACTCCAGCGAAATCCAAAGATTTCAAGAAAGAGGCCTCAAAATAACCTTCGATTTTCCTCCAAGAAATCTTTAGGTTCTTTAATTAGAATCCAGTTTCTTTTTTAACCTCAGGCAGATCTGAATTTCACGTAAAACATGCTGACTTCTGAGAGCCCTCATTATTTTACAGAATTACCTGTAATTTATGCTGTCATCTTTTTTAAAAGGGACTGGTGGTTGATCGGCATCCTGTGTGCACTGACTGGCTGCTTTAAGCTGACCTATCTCGGGTGAAATATTTTACTGTTGTACTAACCTTAAAGATTTTATTGAGTCTTCAAAGCTGAGAGTATTGTTAATACTGCGTCCTTGATTACAAAGCATGGGTGGCCGCTCCAGGGTGAGTTTTCCTAAATGTACACATCAGATTAATGTCCTTAGAGTTTTATGATAGCCTATGAGTAAGAGCTGAGCTGTTCAGTTATGCAGTGGTGAGCATGAACTAGAGGAAAATAAACCACCAGTTTTGACACGTTTGGACTCCCTGCTTTGGTTCACAAATAACCAATTCTGTGTTGCAGAACGTACATATACAATTCAAGGAAACAGGCGAGTATTTCCCCTGGGTATTTGGGTTCTACTCTTCGCATTTCCACTAGTTTACATGATAACCTTGGCAAGGTACTTAGTGTCCCAAGCCTGTTTCCAAGAGACCGCATGATGCTCATGATCTCTAAGGCTTTTAGTTCATTTTTAGTTCATTGGTACATTTTATATATACATTATAATCACATTCAACATTGAGAATTTTTACCTGTACATAGCACACCTTGATTCTCATTTTTCCCTTTTTCCTTCTGTCCCTAGCACCCCACCTGCTCTATACAGTTTCAGTTTTTTGTTTCACCTTCAAATATTTTCTTTCCTTCTTTTTTACTTTCCCCTGCCTCCCTTGCCCTTTTCCTTTAGAATGTTTTCCTCCAATTTCACAATATCTAGCATATATCCTGTACCTCTTTTATACCTTCAGTTTCTCATACTAGTGAAACAATACAGTATTTACAGATCTATGTCCTATTTATTTCACTTATGAGTATGTCTTCAAGGTACATGACACTAATTTATCACTCTTTATGGCTAAGTAATACTCTATTTCATTAAAAAACCAACTAAGACTTTTTTATTTCCTGCCCCTCTTTTCTTTCTTTGAGTTTTTATTTTATTGGTACATTTTATATACACATCATGATCATAGTCAACATTGAGACTTTGTACCTGTACACAACACAACTTAATTTTCATTTTTTCCCATTCCCCTGCCCACCTTAACACTCCCTGCTCCTTTTTACATAAATTTTGTAAAGGAGGGAAACAGAAGGTTTGATAGTAAGCTAAAGCTTTTCTTGACTGGAATTTTATGAAAATGGGCCATTGACTACTGTGAACAAAAAGCAAAGATTTTCTTTGTGCTTATTCCGTAGATTTCTATTGAAGGTTCTTTATCAACTTCTTAAATAAGTTTGCTCTGCCTAAGCACTGCTGATTTTCCTCACCAAATCAAATATTACTACTTTAAAATGCTAAGCAAGCAGATCATTGTGTAGAGTGTATGAAGGACTCGTGTACACACTGTCCTGATACGCTTCAGTGCCTTCTGAACTGCCTGTTTTTTGGATAGAAGTAAGGAACTCTTAGCGCCCATATTTTTTTTAACTTTTGGTTTTTATTAGAACTTGTTTACACTCCATAATAATTACGTTCATTGTGGGGGAGTTGGTACAACTTTGTAACACATCTTCATTCTTTTTCATCTTCTCCTCCTTTCTCTCCATCCACCCTCCATCAGCTGGCCTCCTTCTATTTTGCAAAGGATCTATGTCCATATTTTGCAGTACCTATCTTCTGTTTTGCTCTTTATTTATATTTTGGGTTTCTCACACAAGAGGAACCATGTGAAACTTAAGCTTGTGTATTTGATTTATTTCACTTAACACTATTGCATCCATTTTAATACAACACCCCGTTTATGTTTCCTGATGATACAATAGTCATTCACTGTGGGCAAATACTACAGTTTCTTTATCCATGAGGCCACTTCCAAGATTTAGCTATTATGATTTAGC
This sequence comes from Thryonomys swinderianus, assembly GCA_004025085.1. Taxonomy (NCBI): domain Eukaryota; kingdom Metazoa; phylum Chordata; class Mammalia; order Rodentia; family Thryonomyidae; genus Thryonomys; species Thryonomys swinderianus. The sequence goes on along the minus strand of PVIC010007557.1, from coordinate 24,025 downwards.
TATTATGAATGATGCTGCTACAAATATGGATTTTTTAATTTTAGTTTTTGAGGAGTCTCCATTCTGATCTCTATAATGGTTATCCTAGTTCATGCCAACATCAACAGTGTAAACGTGTTTCGTTTTCTTCATAGCCTAGCTAGTATTTGGTATTATTTATTTTCTTGATGATAGCCGTTCTTACTGGAGTAAGATGGTATCTTGGTGTTGTTTTCATTTCCATTTCTCTACTGGCCATACATTTTGAACATAGTTTTATATATTTATTAGCTATTTATACTTCTTCATCTGAAAAGTATCTACTCATTTTGCTGGTCCACTTGTTGATTGAGGGTTTTTTTTCCTTATTTAAGAGGTTTTATAGTTTTCAATTTTTATGTAATCTACATGTTAATCTTATATACAAGGAATGGCTGGCAAAATTTTTTCCCAGTCCCATTTCCCACTCACTTTAGTGGTGGTTTATTGTGCTGTGCAGAGGGTTTTAAATTTGATATGACACCATTTGTTGATTCTTAATCTTACTTCTTTTTCAGCTGCAGTTTCTATTCAGAAATCCTCTGCCTACACTTATGTCTTCAAGAGTTTGATTTATTTTTGCTTCTAGAACATGAAGTGTCCCTGTTTAACATTGAGGTCATTGACCCATTTTGATTTTAGGTTAGTACGTGGTGAAAAGTATGGGTCTCAATTCAATTTTCTGCACGTGGACAGCCAGTTTTCTGTACACCCTTTGTTAAAGATGCCAACTTTCCCCCAGTATGTGTTTTTAGCCCTTTTGTTAAAGATAGCTGAACCGTTAATTTAAAAAAGCTCAGGAAGACTATAGATTTTTTATATAAAGTATAGGCTAGTTAGTGGTAGAATTGCCCCAAAATGTAGATACCTAAGCTATCCTGGAGATGGAGGCAAACAAATGCAGTGGAATGGCATTTGTAATTTACTTGAAGGGCTCTCTAATACAAAGTTGCTAACATTTGAGCAGAAGAAGTTTAAGGAAAATATACTGATCCATATATGCAGGGTTGACCTCACATACATAAATAAAAGTAGGCAAAAATGTCCTGTGCTCAGAAGACATAACAGACTATAAAAACTCATTCCCAAATTAAATATAAACCCAACAATAAAGTTAATAGCTTAAAGTTAATGTTATTAATTTGAGGTGATGAATCATCTTGACATGCTGAAATGTAATCTGCTTGAAATCCGAATACCATACTGACTGCCACGTCATAGTTTTGAAAGCAGTTGGCACGCGGACACTGCTGTGCCATCTGCTAACTCTCTGCACTCACCACTTTCTCTCCAACACGTGTGGAGCCCCGTGTGCACAGTGCTCCGTGACATCACTTGGCTTCCACGTTCCGCGCTCACTTCACTAGCTCATGACCTCCAAAGGCTCATTGCTGGTGTCAGTGGGACCTAAGTACCACACAAACATGAAGGTTGACACTTATATGTAATTCATCACATGATCACATGAGCCAACATGAAATTTTTCTCTGGGAACATAAAAATAAACACAGGAGGTATCCCTGTAGAACATCATGAAGTCTCAGTTGAAGAAATGGCAACTTGTTGGATAAGCAATATTGTGTTCTTCCTGGGGTTTCCAAAGCATACGTTCTCCTAAACCAGCCTTTCAGACATTCAGGCTGTCAGTCAGGTAACCAAGAACATCTGCTCTTTTTTCTTCCCTCCGTGTGTCTTACTAAGGAACCAAGAAGAGCCAGATTCTCATCCTCACAGACTCCCTTCCCAGAAAGACTGATGGCAACAGGATTTGTCAGTTTGGGCCAACGGGATGTAGGGAAAGGACTAATATGGACTGGCTAGGAAAGTATTTTGAACTTTCTTTTATTTCTAAAAGACATCTTATACCAGAAGGAGTTTTAGTTACTTTTCTCTTTGTTGAGACAAAACACCTGACGATAAAAGTTAATGCAGGTCCCAGCACTCAGGAGGCAGAGACAGGAGGATTGCTGAGTTCGCAGCGGCTTGCCTGGGCACCATAGTGAGCTCAGGGCCAGCCTGAACTATAAAGCGAGACCCTGTCTCAAAAAAGCAAAAAAAAAAAAAAAAAAAAAAAAAGTTAATGGAGGAAAGGCTGATTTAACTCATGGTTTGTAGAGGTTTCAGTCCATGGTTGGCTTGACCCAAGGCATGTGGCACAGTGAGGGGCACAGGCGAGGAAAAGCAGTTCTTGGCAGGCAGAAGACTGCGGAAGCATTCAAGCAGCAAGTCCAAGTGAGCCTGGGAGCTTCTTTCTGTCCTTCCTGTATTCTTTCTGGTCTATCAGGCTTAGGGCAGGTGCCACGCTAGTCCGTGTAGCAATTTAGTAATCACATATCTTCAATTCCCGGTATCACACCCTCTAGATTGAGCCGCATCTGAAGAAGCCCCCACCTAGGATGGCATGAGGCCTGGGTGACAGCAGCCATAGCATAGGAAGACCTGTGCCCGTGATTTCTAGATTTGGTTGATTGTTTTTAAATTTGTTGTTAAGTAAACAATACACTATTAATCAGTAGTTCTGCTCTTCATAGATAGATGCAGTTTTGACGTGGAGATATGATCTCCTCTTCCAAGTCACCAAATTGTTAATTAGATGAAAAATAATCATGGCTATTTTGCTGCAAATGTAATTAAAGAAATTAATTTCATTTGCTCTGTGTGGTCTTTTATGTTATATTAAATGCTCTATTTTCAAAAATTTTCCATTTTCTCCTCAGTCCTTTGTGCCAAAATAAAAAAAAGCTGTATCCATGCATTGCTAATAGTAACTGGAAATAAGCAAGATGGATTTGGGGAACAGATTTGTTGAAATGGTTAGTAATGAAAACTGCACAGCAAAAAACTGAGATAAAAATGGAAATAAAAACTTAAATAATGCCTCTCTATTCTGTTGAATACAAAGCAGCATATATATGAATAGGAAGAAAATATGTGTCATGAAAATTAATACAGAAAAAAGAGCACAGCAATTTATTTATTTATGCCTTCATTCATTTCTACTAAAATATAAAAGCCTCTATGCTGTTGACATTAAGAAAGTTAGAATTGTTAACAAGACTACATTTAGGGACCATACAAAAATTAATATATCTCTTTTTGTTTCCTAATTTTAGCTTTATCCTATATCTCATTTTAATGTCATCAAATTAGCCATTTTTGTTTTCTATAAAACAAAACATTGTTTTAACACTAGAGAGATATCCCCATGTTCATGTCAATCTAGTCTCAAAGGATCAAATTGGGTAGTAATTCTTTTACTGTCACGGAAATAAAATACACCCATCAAAGTACCTGACCATTAATTCTGATTCACTCAGCAGTAATCCACAGGGCCTCAGGAAGACACTGCTTCACAAGGACACGTGAGGCCCACCAGCAGCACAGGTGACATCCAACCCAGCCACTGGGAGCATGCGCGTGGATGTCAAGAGGGCTACATGGGAAAGGTGAGCAGATGAAAGAGGACCAGGTTTCCCGTGAGGAGCATGGAGATTATGAACTGAGCAACAGAGGGAAGAATTCGTATCACTCCCCACTTGCTGACCAACCAAACATCCCACTGGTGTTCAGCTGCTGTGAAAGACTTTCTCCTGCTATTAAAGTAAATCTCCTACCAAAAAAAAAAAACATGATGTAATATAATCTTTTAAAATTGATTTTATTGAAATAGTTTGGATACACATCATGATCACACTCAATGTTGAGAGTTTACCAGTATATGGCACTACTTAATTCTTTTTTTCCCCATTCTTTTGCCACCATACAACACCCCTACCCCATATATACATAAGCTTTGCTTCCTTCTACCATCAAATTTTCTTTCCCCCTCATTATTTAACCCTACTCCCATTTTCCCTTTGAATATTTTCTATTTCACAGTATCTGTCCTACATGTTAAAACTCACTTGTGTCTTCAGTTTCTCACATCAGAGAAAATATATGGTATTTACACATCTTTGACCTATTTATTTAACTTACGAGTATGACCTCAAGGTATGTCCATTTGAATTTAAATGACTCAAATTCATCATTCTTTATGTCCAAATACTACTCCATTTTATTTTTATAAAAAGAACCACATCTTCTTTATCCAGTCACCGGTTGATGGACATTTGGGTTGTTTCCAAGATTTAGCTATCACAAACACAACTGCTATAAACATGAGTGCACGTATGTCACTGTGATACGAATTTTTTAATTCTTACATGTGGATACCTAGAAGGGGAATAGCAGGGTCAAATGGGACCTCTAATGCTAGTTTTTTGAGGAATCTCCACACTGACCTCTACACTGCACCCATCTACATTCTTATAACTTACTTTGTATCTTTCTGTTTCTGCATGATAGTGTCTAGGGTTGCACAGAAATATTTTGTCCAATGCTGAAAAAAGAGACTGTCGCTATATAAAGTAAGAAGTTTTAGTATAGCCAGCTCTGCTGAGCCCTATTCAGTTACCTTGCAGGAAAATGTTGATGCTCTTTGACCCAGAAGTAGAAGACAAAGAGGTAAATACATAAATTCAAGCTTGATTGAGGGAGGAAAGTTCATCTGTTTAGTCAACAAAGACTCAAAGTTTTCTCACCTTTGTGACTTGGCTTACAACCTGATTCCAAAACTATCTTCTCTATATCTCCTGCTGGAGGAAAACTAAATGTTGTTCTGACCTCAGCTCTTATGACTTCTGACCTTATATTTGCCACCTCTGTGTACTTGTCTTAGCTAAAACAGCTGATGACATATGTAAGTCTGTGACAACTAGCACTAGGATTTGGAGGTCAGCTGTTGACTCCTTAATAAATGTTACCTTCCTGTATATGCCAAAAGCCCTAGGCCTATCATGCAATTCTCCTTCTTAATAATTAAGTGCTACAAATAAAATTACAGGAGAAATGAAGAATACTATTCTTGCTATTTCACCTACGTAGCTTCTAGTGGTCCACAGAAGTGTTTGTTTAGATCACAGTTCATCGAATCTAAAACTAAAAACATATCCCAGGGAGATCATACCATTCATCACACTCATTATTATAAAGCAGAAATGTGAGAAGGTCTGAGGTGCACTGAAGAGTGTTGGGTTGGGAGAATCTCCCCTAGATCAAGGACAAAAAATGTCAGTAACTCACTGAAATCAGAGCATTTGGCATTTTCTGGTACAAAACATTATCTGTGTATTAACAGATCATTGTGAAATACAGAAGCCCTTGAACCCACTACAGTCCCCACATATTTCCATCATGCTCATTCCCCCTTGTGAAAGCTCATTCTGAGAGAGCAAAAAAAAGCATCTATATATATATATGGTGAATATATATATTCACTATATATAGAAAATATGTGTAGTGAATATTCTTTCCATAGATCTTATATTTTATAATTTGAACATAAACTATATCTGAAAGACATCAGAATGTCAGAGAAATACTACAAGTGCTGTGGACAACAAAGAAGCATACGGCAAAATTGTGAAGGAATCATTAAAAGGTAGTATAAGGATAGAGTGCAGTATTGTGACATAAGCCAGTAATTTCCAATCCAATGGCAATAGAATTACTTGAGTGTCTTCAAAACAGAAATACCCAGGCATAAACCTCAAATCCAAATCAAGTTCTTAAGTAGATCTTCCTTCTTTCTTTTATCCTTGCTTTTTTCTTATTTATGAAAGCACACTAAAAATTCTACTGATTTTTGTCAGTCTGTTGAATTGTTTCTGCACCTTCTTTCTCTGTAACAGGAGACACACACTTATAATAATTTCTGCTAATAAATGTTTTGAAGACCGCATCTCATTAACTTCCTCTATAAAAAAATCAATGTTCTGTATGTTTTATGAAATTAACTCTCCATTATGAAAGTAAATTTAATAAAAAAACAAGTTATAAAAATTGGTACACTTAGCCCCCAAAAAGGTTCCCTTTTCTTCATTTTACTGTCATCTCTCTTAAATAATAGGCTTCCTATATATCAAATTCCACAAGCTGTTACCCTTTGTCTTTCCAAAGAATTCCAAAAAGCCAAGAAGAAAAGGTTTAGATATCAGTCTCTAAATGGTTGACTGAAGACAAGGCTACCATTGCAGATGTAAGTGTCCCGCTGTACATTGTACTATCAGACACAAGGAGCAAAATAAACTGATTCTCATTTGTCTCACTGTCTGGTTCTGTACACACTCCTGAATGTTTGACTGAGTATATTCTGCTAGTGAGTTTGTGATCCTACTTCAAAGGTGGTAATCTTTTTTAAAAATTCTTTATTGGTACAATTTATATATATCTCACAATCAAACATAACATTGGGGAATTTGTACCAATATACGACACAAGTTAATTCTCATTTTTACCTATATCCCTACCCACCCACACCTTCCCACCCCCTCTATACATGCTTTTATTTTCTTTCAGAATCACATGTATTCCTTCCCCTCGTTACATCAAAGGTGTTAATCTTAAGAATAAAGCCATTTTAAATGTCTTGCTTTGCAGATGATCTAAAACTCAGACAGATTAAGAGGTTCTTCGTATGAACAGTTTTTTTACTCTCAGTATATCTTTGTAGTGCACAACAATTATATTCAGATAATTGATATATAGACATGTCTGGAGCACCTTTATTCCTCTTCTCCATCTCTTACCTTTTCCAGATTCTCTCTCTGATCTCCCTATTTCCTGCTATGTCTTTTATTTTGGTCTTTAAATTATTTATATTTTCAGTTTCTTATATGAGTTAAAATATGCCATATCTTTCCTTCTGTGTCTGATTTGTTTCACTCAACATTATAGTCTCAAGATGCATCAATTTCCCTACAAATAACTCTAAATTATCCTTCTTAATAGCTGTAAAGTACTTTGTTGTGTGCATCACATTTTCTTTAGCCAGCCATCTTTCCATGAGCATTTTGGGTTTTGGGTTTTTTGTTTGTTTGTTTGTTTTTAGTACCAAGGCTTGAGCACAGGACCTCGTGCTTGCCAGGTAGCCTTGTGCCACTCAGCTGAGTCCCTGGCAGCCCAGTGGGCATTTATTTTCATGACACCTCTGAATAATTAAAAAGACCATGCTCCCAAATAGTTCCCTGAATAGGACTGCCTATGAGTGGCAGTGAGAGAAGAGGGATAAAAGTATTTTAAGCAAAAGAAGACATAGGTATCAGAGTACGAACGGACCCTGAGAAGGTATGACACTTTCAAATCACTAGAGAACAGATGCTTCCAGATCCCCTGAGTGTGAAGCAAATATACGTCATGAAAAATAGTTGTCAAGTTCCTCGTTTGTCTCTTTGATGGCACTGAGAACAGGAAGTGTGCAATAGTAGAGGCAGCCTGAACAAATGTGGAGGCAAAAAACTACGGAAAAGCTCAAGCATTTATTATACCTTTGATACGTCTGCATTCCTCTTTGGAAGCATGACTCATACTTAAAAGTTAATTCATTCAGTATCTCTTGAATCCTAAATAAATCCTGCGGCAGGATGAGAGTGTGAGGAATACTAACATCACTTGCGGAGACTCTGTGACCTTAAATGACTCACATTCTTGTGAAAGAGCTAGAAAGAATTGATCCCAAAAGTTTCTCATGTCTAAACCTTTAATATAAAAGTGGAACCAGAGGCTTCCAAGTCTCAGCTCCGGTGGAGGCAGGAACCGTGAAACCCACCAGCCTCAAGTGGCCTCGGCTCCCTGTTGGGACGTGACACACCCTGAGGAATCCCGAGCAGCATCGCACCTTCAGCTGATGGTAGAGGAGTCTCTACATCAGACCCAAAGGTGAGACCAAAACACTTCGCATCCTGTGTGGATTCTCTTCGGTCGGCGTGACTGCTGCTCATGACGCTTCAGAAAGGAACAAAAGCCCAGGTGTGAGTTAATCTTCAGAAGCTAGACATTAAGCGACGGGGTCTGCTCACACAGCTGTCCACAAAGCCTGTCTTCGGTGGATTTGCAGTTTTATCACCAAAATGTGGAGTTCTGCCTTGATTTTCCACATTAGAGAACCTACCGTCTGCTCGGTTCTTGCTAAACTTGAACAATTTGCCTATTGAAAGTAAAAGGCCAGTACGAAGGTAAACGTTCTTTAATGCATTCAACGTAAACATTCCTTTTGGGAAAGGAGATTTAGGCAAATGTAGAAATGGAAATTGATTTGAATCAGAAACTCACATTCTCCAGAAGACGGTGGGAAAGGGTCTGGGTGGGGGTCTGCCCTTGAAGAGAGTCCGGCTGAGTATGAAAGTGCGCATTTGTCTTCCCAGCACTCCGGATGTCTGAAGCAGCAGGATCCCATGTTCAAGCCCTTAGAAACCCTGCTTCAGATCAAAAGGCCTGAGGAGGTAGCTAAAAGTGAAGGAAGGAGATCAATCTAGACAGACAGACAATGTCCATGATGGACTAGTATTGATTTTATTTTTTTTAATTTGAATCTTTATTGATACATTATATACACATCATAATCACACTCAACATAGAGAATTTGTCCCCATATAAGACACGATTTAATTCTCATTTTTTCCCATTTCCCTTCCCACTCTACAACCTCCTACCTCCTATATACATAAGTATCGTTAATTTTTTTTAAAGGGGTGAAACCCAAATATTTTTCCATAGTAGGGAAATTTTCTTTGAAATAATTCTGGGCCTATGAAATCTGGGCTGGAGTTATTTCAGAGTCATTGAACAGCTTCAGCACAAGAGCCTAAGATACCAGTGAAGACCTGGAGAGGAAGGAAACAGGGACGACTCGGAGGGCTCATCAGATTAACAAATGTGCTAAACAGACAATGGGCCACAAGCAGCTTAGCAGAAGTCTCAGAAGTCTGGCCACATAAAGCAAAATGCTAGTGTACCACCAGGGCCTTAAACCACATGTCTGAGTGCAACTTTAAACAAATCATCAAAAGTATAAAGACATGTATCACTTTCTAATTTTCTGTATTATTTTTAAAATCAGTAATACTTCAATTTCTACCAGGATCACATTCATTACAGAAGTTATGAGAAGGCTAAAGAAATCCAAAGTGACTGATTAAAGGACATCATGGAAACTTAAACTCTCATATATATGGAATGTAAACTTGATTTTTTTTTTTTTTTTTTTTGGAAACAGGGTCTCGCTTTGTAGTTCAGGCTGACCCTGAGCTCACTATGTAGCCCAGGCAAGACTTGAAGGCAGCAATCCTCCTACCTCTGCTTCCCGAGTGCTGGGATTACAGGCTCGAGCCACCAAGAATGGCATCTGTGGTATGAGGTACTGATTGCCAGTGGGTGCGTCACGCCCAGTATTGTTGTATGTGGTTACCGGGGACTGAACCAGGGACCTTGAGCTTGTGAGGCAGGCACTGGAACCACTGAGCCAAATCTCTGGCCAGTAAACTTGATTTTTACAATCAAGTAGTAAATGGTGATGTATGATAGTATGAATTAGAAGCACAGAAAAATTGTCTGAGTTATAAATTTAAATGTTCAAAATATGCAATAATAATAATCATCATTAGGAAGACAATTTCTTCTTAAGAAACTTTATAGTCTCCACTTAATGTGTCTATGTTTTCTGAACATTTTCACTAAAAATATCTTATCATTAAAAGCAATAACTCTGTTACTGCTTTAATAAGTTAACAGCTTGCTACTTGAGAGGATTTTGCATAACAGAAGTCAGAACCAAAGAGTTTCACATTTGAGAGCCAGACCCATTAGAAAACAATGATCATATTGTGAAATTAAGAATTTCATAGCACCCCAAAAGCATAAGGATCCAAAGCAAAACTAGACAAAATAGAACTGGACCAAACTAAAAACCTAAAAACAAAAAAGCCCAACAAAGGAAACAATGGACAGAATGAAGAGACAATCTGCAGGAGAAAGATATTTGCAAACCATATATCTGATGATTGATACTAAAAAATATATTTGTAAGAAAATAAATAAGAGATAAGCAAAGGCTCTAAACACATTTCTCAAAAGAGACACACAAATTACCAAGCGAACATATGACAAAGTCTCTTCACCCCTGATCATCAAAGAAATCTAATTTTAAAACACAGTGAGCTGTTGTTGTATATCTATTAGGAGGGCTATTATAATAAAGACAAAATATGAAGTGTTAGAAATATTATGGAACAAAAAGGAATCCCTGCACATTAGTGGGACTGTAACTTATTATGGCCATTATTGAAGCCAGTTCAGAAGTTCCCTATAAAACTAAAAATAGAACTACCATAGGACCCAGTGAGTTCATTTCAGATTACGTATCCAAAGGTAATGAAGTCAGAATGTTTAGCAGACAGGTGCAGGTCTATGTTTATTGTAGCATTACTTACAATAACCAAGATATAAAATCTACCTATGTACCTGTCAGTGGATGGATGATTTAAAAAGCTATGGCCAAGACAAGAGGATTGCTGAGTTCGCGGCAGCTTGCCTTGGCTCCATAGTGAGCTCAGGGCCAGCCTAAACTACAAAGTGAGACCCTGTCTCAAAAAAAAAAAAAAACAGCTATGGCCTATATAAATACTGAAATAACATTCATCCTTTGAAAAGAAAGAAATTCTGTAATTTCCAACAACAGAGATACATCACAAGTCTCATATTTAAGTGAAATTTTAAAAAGTCAAACTCACAGATCAGACAATAGAATGGGGTTCCCAGAGGTAGCAGAAGAGTGGAGGGTTAGAGAAGGTTAGGCAAAGAATAAAAAACTCAGCTGGTCAGAAGGAATAAGTTACAATCTGTTCCATAAAGTGATGATTAGTTAAGAGAGCTCTACATTTGAAACCTGCTAGAAGAATATATTTTAAATGATCTCACCAGAAATAAAAGGTGTGTGAGGTAATGGATATGTTAAGTGCCTTGAATTAGCCATTTCATAAAGTATGCATACGTTGTCATCATATTATGCCATAAAAACATAAATAAATTTTTTAAAGATCTCCTAGGAACCAAAGGCCTCCTCTTTGTTTAAGGGTGACAACTGATCTCGGGGAAGAGTTAACACTAACGTACTCTCCAAGAATAAAACACTCAGAGAAATCCCATAGAGGAGACCTGAGTCTCACAGAGTATTCCACGTAAAATAACCCCTCATAATACTCAGCACTTTTAATCATGATCACTTTTATGGAACTTTTCCTCATTAATTTTTCCCATCAGCTTTAAGATTCAAATCTAGAATTCTCTGCTGAGCAAAATCTTCTCCCAGAAGATTTCAAATTTAATGGCCCATGGATTATAAACCCAAGTAAAGGTATTGAATTCCCCACACACATCAACCACATTTTATTCCTCTCTTTTTGACTAATGATCATCAGCATCACCAAATACATGAATTTTCAGAGTCAACTTCATCAAGACACAGAGGAAATTTTGACTCATAAATATTCCACATATTTGTTATCCACTTACAACTTCCACTGTCACTACCTTAATCTGGGTCTTATTTATGTTTATTTTAATTACTTCAATAACCTTTAGGTGACTTCAAGTTTTACACCAAGGTCATCTTTTCCTCAATAACCTATCTCATCATGTTTTCCCTGTATTTAAAAATTTTCATGAGCTTCTCACTTCTTTCAAATTCTCCACGACTTTTTGCTTTCCTTATTCAGCTATCTTGGCATCCAACATACACTGTATTCTTTCTCCCTCCAATTTCTCAGTGCGTGTTGGCCATACATTATAGTTACACTCATTTTGGAACATCGACACTACACTTGTAAAGTCCCTATAGCACTGTACCCCTTGCAGCTCCATACATTTTCTTATACCCTATATTCTCAAGATTGTTTGTCAAGAAGCCACAAAGTACTGCTGGAAGACTGAGTGGGATTTTCCATGGGACATTTTTCTATAGTAGGTGAGTCCTATTACAGGAGGGTTGAGCTTATATAAACAAGCAAAGAATGAAACCATCATCAAGAAAAATCAAGATCATTGAAACTTTAAAGAAATTCATTGCAAAACAGTATCAGCCCTAAGGAAAAACAAAGAAATACAAGACACTGAGTTCTTTCAAGGAACTGAAAATGAGACAAGTGTAATTACAGAACACAAGCTGAGGAGGCTGAAACATTAGTAATGATTCTTCCACTGTCAAGACCCCCAGTCTCTCTGGCCACAGCTCAACAAGTGTAGAGATATGTGGTGCAAACTAAATCCATATTCATCCTTCAGAATTTATAAGGCAGACCAGGGAAAAACAAAGGCAAAATAAAAATAAGACCCAAGTATTGAATAGATCATGCGCATGTCCACGTCTATGTCTGTGTCCTAATGGGTAGGTGCTTCTGACATCTTAGAGAGCCTTGGCTTCCTTCTTCTGGACACTTACTTTGGATCCCCACTTCCAATTATTGACTTTCCCATGTGTCTTGAGCACATGGAAAAGTGTCAAAATCACTAGGAACACAGCAGGAAGGAAATCAACACTTTCAGAATGGCCCCCTTTGTGTGAAAAGGTGATGTATAAAATTTGTATTTATACAACCAAAAACTAAATCCCAACCCCAGGAACATGGTCACATCCAAGGTAGCCAGGAAGTGGCCGCAATCTTCCGTGAGTGAGAGCAGTTCCTCTCCTCACCGTGCTGTACCCTGCGCTTAGCATGGCACAGCTTGCTTGAAGGCATCGCAGACAGCTCAGCAGGAGTGGATAGGTTCCTTCCTGGAGCACTGAGAACAATAGCCACAGAATCAAAACAAGGTAAAACCCCACCAAAAAAGTCTTTTCTCCCCCCAATGAATCAGTGTAACATAGTCAAGGGAAAAGGCAGAACTAAGACAATACAAAGTTATAACTGGGAAGATGGTACATTCTGTGATACATCCAAAGTCCAGACTGAAAAGAAGTCAGAGAACAAGGGACCAGAGATATGGTCCACAGAGCTAGACAGAGAGGGCGACTCAGGCTGAGAAAGGTAGAAAGTCTCTGTTTAAAGAACGCTCTCATAGGTGACTCAGTTCACAGGCTCACTATACCCTGTGACTCGGGGGGCCCAGAGGTCTCCCTCACCGAGTTGAGCTCACAGACGAGGAGAAGGACAACCCACTGCTAGGAGGGTGCCCAGCCCTGGGCCAAGTCTTCGGCCTGGAGAGACCCTAAATGCTTGCTGAGAATGCACTAACTGAGCCTATGTACTCTTACAGCACAGAAAGAGTACTTTAAACAATCTTAACTGAAGAAGAGAATGGCAGGACAAACACATTACAGTAAAAAGGTTCCTAAAAATGCAAATACAATACCTTCATACAGGATTCCTTTTTGGATTCCATGTAACTGCCTTATTGTTCTGAGTTAACTTTCAAACATAAAACTGATGCTGGAAACAGGATGAGAAAAAACAAATTCGTCCTTCTTGTAGCAAATAAAGTACACAGTTTCTGTGTACTTTGCCAAATTCCCTGTTCTAGCAGAATAATATCCTTATGTTCCTCATGCATATTTATGACCTTCCTGGGCAGTGTTAATCTTTAACCAGAACCAGGATCAATCGCATGTACTTAATAACAACAATAAGAAAAACCCCAGGACCCTTTTGCCTCCAGATTAAATAAAATATCTGCACCACCTAAGTGCACACTGGGAAATGTGCTTTTTACAAACTACCTACTCAGCTTGCAATCGCAGTTCAAAATGTCCCCCTATCTTTCAAAAGTGATTTACTTAGAAATACCTCAGAAGGCAAAAGTTAGTAAAAAAAAAAAAAAGTAAAAATCAAGGTGAATCTAATTGATATAAACTTTGTACATGATCAAGGAGGGCCCTAATCTCTTGCGGAGGTCCCACTAGTTATGCTGGGTGTATCAATAGGTCATCTCTTCCTCCTCAACTGCAAGGAAGAAATAAGTTAGAATCAAGCTGAGTGGAAGATTCTATTTTTTTTTTTTTTTTGAGACAGAGTCTCGCTTTGTAGTTCAGGCTGGCCCTGAGCTCATTATGTAGCCCAGGCAAATTTCCAACTCAGAAATCCTCCTGTCTCTGCCTCCCCAGGGCTGGGATTACAGGCGTGAGCCACCACACCCGGCACTGTGGTATGTGGTATTGATTGCTGGTGGGTGTGAGTCACCACCAGCATTGTATGTGGTTACTGGCATCGAACTCAGGACCTTGCGCTTGCAAGGCAGGCGCCGGAACCACTGAGCTAAATTTCCGGCCCGGAAGATTCAATTTTAATATTTCTCTAGTACATAGAAAGATAATAAAAAGAACTATTAAAGGAACTTCCCTGTATAATAAAACTATTCTATATGATAAATACGTACAAATCCTTCATTCTTTAGTGAATTTCACAGAGCTTGGGTAGTATTCTCCACATTAAAAATAACAACAATAATAATAATAATAGAACAAAAGCCTTCCTGGAAACTCAATTTCAGGTTTTCATTTGTTTGATATTTCTTGCCTGTATTACAAGGTTCAGAAAGGATGTAGTTGATCAACAATGTAACAAAACTTTACAGACACCAAAGCCCAGTGAAGAACCATGAGTTTGGAATAAGCCAGAACTCAAACTAATATCAGCCTTCCTACCATGGCCTTCAGTCTAAACAGCTATTAAGCTAGATAAGTAATGCCCAGCCCACCAAATTAATATGAAGAATTAACCAAACAGGAAAACATTAAATTCCTGGAATAAAGTGAGGCATTTGTCAATATAAAATGCCTTCTGATTTATTGTAGTGCATGAAGACTGAAGGAAAGTGCTAGAATGTAAAAGAGGAAAGAAAAGAAAACAAATAGAGATTTCTCATTGGAGAGAACTAATATGCTGTGGGATAAGTGTCACCTGGGGATGAAAATCAGCATGGATTTCTGACGCAGTAACAGCGTGGACTCAGCCACCCCTGTACAACTCCCCGGCTCTCTGGCAGCCAGAAAAATGACAATTTAGGGCCTGGACTCAGGATGTGATGGACCAGCAGAGGCTCTCGCTAAATTGCTGCCCATCCTGGTTCCATTGTCTTCGTCGACGGAGGAAAGCCTGAGACGGTGATGGCTGGAATAACTTATGAAGAATGTTTTTCATGTGCCGCCCTGTTCACGGAACTCAGGGAACCTGCATTTGCACAAACAGGGGCTATGACACACTCTACTCCAAAGCTACTCTCACTTTTTGAAAACATTTGAGATTCAAATGATTTTTAAATTTTGTGTCATCATTTATATGTCTCATTTATTTGTCATGTGCCTTTCAGATTTTTTTCAAACATTTGGAGAGTGTACTATCTGAATAAAGAAATATGGTTAGGTTGTCTATGAATTTCTTCTTCCTGGCTAGGAAATTGAAAAAGAAAGACAGAAAAAAGAAAACGTTTCACGCTCTTGCTCAAAGGGGCACTGATGGTTTGTGAAGCCTTTCAGAGTCAGAGAGCAGAGAGAAAATTGGTTGCCGTGGTAACAAGCAGACCAGTCAGTCGCAAACGCTCTCCCGAGAGCATCCGATTTATTCAGCCAGTGCAGGCTGGAACAGGTGGTAACCTAGACAGTGCCAAAGAGCACAGCTCTCCAACCCCGGCACCCTCCACATGTTCCTCTACACAAAGCGTAGTTCTCTGGTACAGAGTTAACAAGGTACATTTCCGGTGGTTCGTAACCCTTCAGTAGACAGCACAGCTGTCTCTGTTTGTTCCTTTGGAATTTGCAGATGCAAAACGCGCACGTGATTTCACAAAATGCAGCGATCCTGACAGTTTCCTCACCTTAACACGTATCATGAAATCCCATGATGTGCCTTCTAACACATAAAATATTATTGTGTTTTAAAGTCAAGAGAGTTTATTCTTAGACTTCACAGTTCTTGTCCCCCCAAACTGCAGTTCCATAGGCCACATGAAAACACACATCTATGGCAAACTAGATTGTCAAAGGAACGACAAAGGAATGTTACCAAGCTAGGTCCAGCTCTAGTTATTACAGCAGTAAGCAACCAATTATTGTGAACCTAAAGGAAAATTCTGAACAATGAGCAGTAAGATGCATTATTCTTACGTGGCATAAGCAGATCCATAGTTCAGGCCGTTTCCCTATCCAGATCCATCTCCAAACCTCTCTCCCGTTCCATTTTGGCTCCGCTCGGCAGAATCCCCCTATAGTCTGCCCTTTCCATTCTGCTCTTGCATTGGCTATTGTCTCTGTCTTCAAGGACAGACCCACTTCGCAAGGCAAAGTCATGACAGTCCCTCACCTCCAGGAGCGGAAGTGTCACTTTACATGGTAAACACTGCACCACTCCCCTCTGCAAAACTCCATTGTTTACCTCACAAACGGCCTGTCCTTCAGACTGAGTCTGAAATGAACCTGAAATACAGCGACCCCTCAACCTCCGTGTAGCACCAGGCACACAGTATGAAACCACATCTGGTTTAGAATGAAAGAGTAAGTTAATGTGGGATGGAATTTTTGTCTTAGTGACACCAAATCCACTCAATTCTGATATATAACAAGACACTTTCAGAAAATGAAGTAAGGACCAAAATAATATAGATAAAATACAACAATGAATGGAACCTTCTATAAATGAAATCTTAAATGGAGCTTCTCTTTTTAAAACTGAATGTTGGTCCATCTCCAGGCTGCTGACCCTAAACATCCCTGTGCTTACAGAAGTTCCAAACAAATAAAAAATTAAAAAAGAAAAAGAAAAGCAAAATCTAAATAAAATAACTGAATTTAACTGATTAGACATTCAAGTTCACTTTGCTGCTCTCCACTACATAGTAATGACATAAGCAAGTGTGTTGAAATGACATTTTAAATAAGAGGCAATGTCAGTTAGGAAGCAGAGGCCTTAGTGTTTCTCTATGATCTGCCTTAGAAGTCTTTCAATTGTTTCCAAAGGTGACCCTTGTCGACAGAGGATGTTTCCTTGGCAACAGGGAGGATGGCTTCCGGCATGTAGAGAAAAGGGTTCTGTGTTTGTTTTGTATGCAGCTACAACCCAGAGATGCTATGTTGCTTCAGAGAAAGCAACGACCTCTTGTTCTTAAATACTGATCCGCTCTCTAGTTCAAGGATTGCACATTACTCTAGATAACAAGGTAGTAATAATTACTGGGCAATCATTTCCTCATCTCAGGAAGAGGACAAGACCCCCATATTGAGATTTTCATTCCCCTTTTCTAATTACCCCATTCTCTGTGCCTGGGTATGGGGACACATAAATGTCCTTCTTTCCACACCCCACACTCCTTTCATTTTCTGTTGCAAATGTGTTCTTATAAACTCCCTGCTTTCTGTTTGGTCTCTGTTTTACTTATTTTCTATTCCTAGTAATCCTTCTCTGCATGTCTCAGTTTCTAACATTAAGAAAATTATGTATTTGAATTAAGCATTAATATTTCATGGCCAAAAACGTCCTTGTTGGAGCAGCTGGTTCAAGTAGTCCTACACTGAAATGAGGAAACATAATATACCATGAGCTTCCTTTTCTATTGAATTGGCTGGAACTGCCGGTTCTAGATGGGTCATGAGGTGTGGTCCCTGACTCTCCTTTGACGCTTGTCGCTGCTCTTCTTCCAGCCATCATAGTCCGAGCACTTTCCTTCCCCACATCCTCCACCACATTCTCTTCCTTGGAGCCAGCTAACCACGGACAGGAACCCGGAGCCCCACTAGACCTCTCTCCCTCTAAATTGAAGCATCAGTGAGTCCCGCAGTAAGATGGCTTCCAGATAGATACACCTTAAAATTCATATTATTTATAACAAATTCCTGGTGTAACTCACATTCATATTTGTAATATTGTATTTTGTGGCTTTTTGGCTCCCAAGAGCATTTTAGAACTATTTTGTTGATCTTCACAAAATCTCTTTATATCAGTTTCATAAAACTCTCCAGTCACATCACAAAGGGGGTGGAAAATCTAGTACACCAGACATACATCCATACTAACGACATTATTTTTCTTGACTTTAAGCTTATAAAAATTATTGACATTGTATAAAATTTTACCAGACAGGACCAGAGATATAGCTCAGCGGTTCCAGTGCTTGCCTAGAAAGTGCAAGGTCCCTGGTTCAACACATACAACAATACAGGTAACTCACACCCACCAGCAGTCAGTACCACATACCACAGTATGGGGTGTGGTGGCTCACGCCTGTCATCCCAGCACTCAGGAGGCAGAGGCAGGAGGATTGCTGAGTTTGAGGCTTGCCTGGGCTACACAGTGAGCTCAGGGCCTGTCTGAACTACAAAGCCAGACCCTGTCTCAAAAAAAATTTATTAGACGAAATCTTCCTCCAAATATTATTTTATGTAAGTGACTAAATAAAGCAGATTTTTAGCATACAACATGGTCTATCAAAAGACTCAGACTAGGGGCCGGAGATTTAGCTCAGTGGTTCCTGCACCTGCCTCGCAAGCGCAAGGTCCTGAGTTCGATCCCAGTAACCACATATAATGCTGGGCGTGGTGACTCACACCCACCAGCAATCAGTACCACATACCACAGTGCCGGGCGTGGTGGCTCACGCCTGTAATCCCAGCACTGGGGAGGCAGAGACAGGAGGATTGCTGAGTTTGAGGCTTGCCTGGGCTACATAGTGAGCTCAGAGCCAGCCTGAACTACAAAGCGAGACCCTGTCTCAAAAAAAAAAAAAAAAGGCTCAGACTAACAGCCCAGCTTTTGCCAATCTAGAGTGTGTGAAATTCTAAGCATGAGCAGGAAAAGTGGAAGAGGTTTTTCACATCCAGAGCATGCATGGCATATTAATATTAAAATATTATTTAACTGACAGTATTATGAACCTTTAGTTTTAAAGTATATTTTACCCAAATAGCCTGAAATTTATTCCTACAATGGACCTGAGAAATAATGCAACTCTTTACTTAAATAGAAAACTGAACACTAAGAAATA
Organism: Thryonomys swinderianus; assembly: GCA_004025085.1. NCBI lineage: Eukaryota > Metazoa > Chordata > Mammalia > Rodentia > Thryonomyidae > Thryonomys > Thryonomys swinderianus. Next base: position 5,167 of record PVIC010007557.1, on the reverse strand, counting down.
TATGAAACAGACCTATGCTGGTTAGTCACATTTCAGATTAGTATCAAAAACTCTTTTGATTCTCCTTTGTTGTCAAGTAAGATGATTACCATAAGCTTTCTTTTTTTTATGATACCAGGGATCAAACTCGGGCCCTTGTGCTTCCAAGGTAGGTGCGGTACTACTTGAGCTAAATCCCCTGCCCACCATAAGCTTTTTTAAATATACGAATTCCATTTTACCTTCATTGTAAATACTTTATTTTATAACATAATGCTGAACTTTCAACAATTCTTAACAAGCTTGATTATTTGAACTGTGTATACCATCATTTAGGAATGCTCTTGGGTGAAAATAGCAAAATATCATCTAGAATGGCTTATTAAACACTGGATAACTCTTATGACATTCATATGTCAAAATTTCATACTGTATCTCCTATAAATATATAGTTATTATGTGTCAATTAAAAAGAAAAGCTGGGTGTGGTGGCTCAGGCCTGTAATCCCAGAACTCAGGAGGCAGATGCAGGAAGATTGCTGAGTTCAAGGTTTGCCTGGGTTACATAGTGAGCTCAGGGACAGCTTGAACTACAAAATGAGACCCTATCTCAAAAAAAAAAAATTAAAAAGGAAATAGTCGAGAGAGGCGAAAAGCATTGGTTCACTGGTGTGACCACATTGGGCTAGTGTCTCTGAAATTGTCTAGAAGATCTCTCATGACTGACTCCTCCCTGGAGTTACAACCCAGATTCATTCATGTTCAGCACCCCAGGTGTCAACCAGAAAGAAAGGAGAAAGAGTCATGCCAGTCTTTATGTCTAGAAATCTCAGATCCTTAATCAAATCCTTAATAGAGCTCTAAGCAAATTTATGCTTAGGTCTCATTGTGAGTAACTAAACCATATGGTCGCTCTCCCTGCAAGGTGACATGGGAACCTAGTTTGCTCAAGGATGAGAGCAGAACTGATAATGGAGAAATGGATTTGCAATACATAAAGATGAGTTAAAAGACATAGGTGTTTGTTTGAAGATAGATAATAGACAGATGCCAGAAGGACAACGAAAGAGGGAAAGAAGGAAGAAATTAAAGTAGGGAAAGCTATTCCACTATAATCCTAAAACAGAAAATCAACTATTCAAAATGAGAAGTGGAAATGATATGAAGCCACATGTTAATGCTTCTCAAATTCTTTCCGTGATGGACATCAGAAGCAGACTGTGTCCGTACTCAGAGTCAGCGGTAGCCAAAGCAGAACAGGTACAGCTGCAGCAAACACAAAGAACATCTATGTTTTGCCAATTGTCAACTCAAGGGAAAACACCAGGTTAGCCGCTGCTATGAAAATTGACCCAACTCTGAATCCGTAGAGTTTAAGATCAGTACACTGCATGAATAATGTAAATAATTTTGTCCACACTGTTGCTTTAACATGACCTTTGGAATGGCCATATTATTATAAGTTATTTGTTGTTTGACATCTATTCCAACTATCCTGGATGTGCTTATGAGGATCTGTAGAAGTTCTTTCTTTTCCTGTGAGTCAGTGTCACACAATAAACGAAGTGGGCTGTATGAATTTGCATGGTTCAAGCCAGCCACTTCAATTTCTAGACTACCACTGCTCCCTCACACTCCAGGAAACAAGCATGAGCCTCTGTGCTGCCTCCTCCTCGCGCATCCCTACTAGACTGTGAGTTCCGTCAGGGTAGAAGCTCGGGTAGTCCTAGTGGCTGTTGTATCCCTAGTGCTTACAGCAGTCCCTGATATAAAATAGTCATTCACTAAATACATTGTTTTCTGAGTAGATGAAAATCAAAAATCAATCTGTTGTAGACCCATCACCTGCCAGGAAACAATTATTTCACTTCAAGGTCAAACTCAACACATTCTGCAAAACTACAGCAACATGCGTTGCACAACAGTAGTTAAACATTAAACCCTTCAAAAGTAACTAACTGATCAAAATAGATTCTTAATGTCTCGAACCATATGCTTAGCTTTGCCTCAATTATCAAGCCGGGAAGCTGACAGATAATAAATGTATTGAGTGACTACCAGAGGGATCGAAGTCAATATTTATTTCAGTCCACTTCATTGGCGCCCACCCAACGAACAGCCAAGCTTTGAACTTCATTCGTAAAACTATTACTGAAATTCAAAGAATTCAGTTTTCCAACCAAAAGGCTAAAGAAAATCTCAGAAGAAATTCATAAGACAGAGTTAAGCATCCACACAAATACACACATGCACATGTATACTACAAAGTACTTTTTCAGACCATTCTAAACTAGGAAAATAAACTATTTCCAAAGAGGATAAAACGATACTCACAAGGACCACAGGGTTTTTTTCTCTATGAAGCAGAATCAAACAACCCTATGAAGACTAGGATTCTAAAAAGTCATGTTCCTTTTTAAAATTTATCTGTGTACTCCAAATAAAGTTTTTAACAATTAAAATGAAGATAGTATTACTTTTTATAACTGCCAGGGCTTTATTGACAATTACTCTTTGTCCTTATTATTCAAACTGTCTTTAAAGCAGACCTGGCCACGTAGCCATGGCAGACACCATTTTACAAACAAAGCACCAAGTGAAGTCAGAATATAATTTTTCAACCAGTCATATACTGCATTACAGAAACACTTCTAACACAGGATAGCACATGCAAACATATCTAGATGAGCGCAAGTCACGTCAACATCCCGGGAGCACAAATGTATACACTGCTTTTTACTGACTCCAACAAAGCCTTGAGAAGTGCATCGTCCTATTTGCGGAAGTGCAAACACAGAGACGTTTGTAATTCAGGCATTTTATTCCATGAAATCAGAAAGGAAAGAAAAAAAAAACAGATCCAGAGAAAATATACCAACAAACGCTACAAAGACATCAGCTAGAAACCAGAAGGCTGGAGGCTGAATTGAACGTTACCTTTCCTCACAGAGAGACACATGCATCATGGTCATTTCTGTCTCTCTTCACTGTGCTGATCTCACACCCCCAGCTGACAGGGCAGCCGCGCAGCGCAGGCACCGTGCGCCCAGCAGGAGTCCCGTAGCCCAGTGTGACTCGCGCAAACTCCTGCCTGCTCCAGCTCGCGTGCGCTTTCAGTGGCTGCGTCGTCATTAACAACGCCAGAAATGTGAAATGTTGTCTTCTCCGCAGCACTGGTACAAAGTGCACAGCGAGGGCTTCACTAAAGACTTTAAGAGCTTCCCTCCTCTTATTTTTATTGCTATTTGTTTTCAAATTAGCCTCCACAAAACAGGTGTTGGCTACATTTCAAGATATTTGAAATTCAGGAGAGCTTCCATTAATCATAATCTTAATGGGATAAGGGCAAACCAGACAGGAAAGTTGAAGCATATGGGAGAGCGGGGTGTTGGCTGCTTCCTCCCACCCCTTTGCCAGAAAAAAAAAAAGAAAGAAAGAAGAAAGTCTCCACTGTTACACTACATTTTTTCCTAGACTGCAACGTTGAAATCCTTAGCTTTCATAAAGAAAGGAATTGGATTTTACATCTCTGAAAAATTAAAAATACTATCTGCAAACTAAAATAAGGCTATATTTCTTAAAAGCCCTTGGAAATGGAATTTACTTATATCTGACTCCATATAGCGGCATTAACAGTGTTTTATGGAGTACTTAGGCAGAGACTGGAGAGTAATGACCAGGGAAGTACTGAGCAGCACAGTGGCTGCCGTTGGTAGCTGCAGGGTATGATTGTCACCAGTGAATACGGCATGGCACAGAGGTAGGCGCTCAGCGGGAGTGAGCGTTCAAGATCAGACAGAAAGCAGTTGTTTACATTTCTGAAAGCCCTGCAGATTTAATATCTATGCTTGTTTAGTGCATAAAATCACATTTAGACTTACAAAATAAACATCCATGTGGATATGTGTTTGTGAGGTCATTTGGTTTCAAAATTTACACCAAAATGTAATACATCTCACCAATTGTAAACATGTATTTCATTCAGTACATGGAATAAGTACATCTGACCTCAAACCTGCAATCAAATGCAAGAGTTAATGTAAAACACTTTGACAGGGGAATAATTGCAAGTCATTTTAGGGATGTCTTCCATTGATATTCACTTTGTTTTAAAGTCAATCTGGAAAAGACTCAGAGGTAAAATACCAACTTTCAGAACTCCAACTTACCTGTACATTTTTAAGAATAAACAATTTCTAGAAGTTTCCCATCTCATTTAATACCAATATTATATAAATAAAACTCATATAATTGTTAACTTATCTTCTTTCAAGAAATTTCTGTTGTATATTATTAGATGAAGTTCCAGCCAAAAATATTTGGGAAAATAGAAATCTAACAAAACATCACAAATTTTTCAGCTTAAAGAAAGGTATTTCTCTCATTTTGGAAATTTAAATGAAGAAATTGTTTAAAATGTTTTGTCTAAAAGATCAACCAAATGTCTGCTGCGAATTTAAGTAGTATAATAACATACATAATACTAACATTTTAGAACTTTTTCTCACTGTGACCCAAAATAATTTCAGGTAGACAAAGTAGTGAAATTTAGTGGTGAAATCCATTTAATCAACTGAAATGATGTATGAAAATAAGACCTGCATAGAAGGTACAAAGGCAAATATCTGCTGAACTATATTAACTTTAAAATGTGAAACATAATTTTTCTTTTTAATTGACACATAATATTTGTACATCTGTGGGGCATGATATGAAAGTTTGATACACATATACAAGGTGTAGGAATCAAATTAGTTAAGATTGGCATTTTATCTCAACATTTATTTATCATGTGTGGAAAGCTTTGGATAGTTTTTCTAGAGATTTTTTAGTGCATACTAAATTTCTATATAAATATCTACTATACTCATTCTAGAAGAACTGCTAGAACAATTGCCTCTCATCTAATTGTAATTTATCACCTATTATTCCCCCTCTCTGTATCTTGACCATTCCTCCCTTCCCTGATCCTACTGGGCTTATTCTAATTGCTAAGATCTACTGGCTTTCACAAATGAGTGAGAAACTAAAGCCTACTTTTAGACTAAACTGCAAAAGTATTCTGAAATGACTACATGAAGAGCTAACATGGACTCAATAAGAAATATAACTTCAATGGGTTAACTGAGATAGACCAATAACACTTCACTTCAAAAATGCCAAATGTGAACACTAAAGTCACACTTTT
>PVIC010007556.1:0-50608 GCA_004025085.1 Thryonomys swinderianus | reverse complement strand
CACCAATTAAGTGTCTTCTGGTTAAACAAAGTAGAGGTGAGAAGAAGCCTAGGAAAACATCTCAATAAAGCACCACCTCAAACAGCAGGAAAGGCAATGGCAGATCAGAGGGAACAAGGAAAGGCACTGCGAGGAGCCAGATGAAGCCCACATCAGTGAAGAGTGAAGGAAAAGCGATGGCTTCAAGCCAAAAAGAGGCAGGAAACAGATGGCAGCAAAATTAAAGTGTCATGATTAGGCGGTGAATCTTAGATAGCTGTCAACTAACAAATAGAAATGAATTAGAGAGACAACACACAAGTAACAATGCTGACAATCTAGGAAACAAGCTATGTGTATCTCCAAATGACGATCATATTGCTGGGAAATTTCATGCATTTGTAAATAAAAATTAACTAAATTGAATGTAAAGTTAAAATTACAATTATTTGAAACAAAATTTCTGGACAATTTTACCGAAACATGAGCGTTAGAGCAGGAAAAAGATGTTAAAGTGTGCTAGAGGTCTCAGTGTGTAAAGCAATTAGCAAACGGTATTATTTTTAACATTGTTCCAATTTTGCAAACACACAGGCATACAAGGTCTTATTAGAATACACACACACTAGGTTTGAGGGGAAATATCTGTGTACTGTACTATTTAAGTTTTTTTTAAAAACATGAACTTTTAAAAATAGTCTTTAAATTAAAAAATTTTTAAATATAAATAGCAAGTGACCCAAAATATACTGGCAAACTATGGAACCCCTCTTATTTTTTTGACTGCATCACAGTGCGTGTCAGACGTGGTGGCAGCCCTTGGAGGAGGAACATGCCTCTGAGCCGCTCTAAAGAAGGTAACAGTGGACGGCCTCCAGCGTCACCCACGGGCACCCTGCGGGGCTTCCGCAGCCTCAGCCCTGGGAGCGAAGAGGGGGTCTGGCCAGGGGCTGAGGTGGGAAGGGCACTTGCCTCGGCCATTTCCTCGTGAGTTTCTCCCAGTGGGTCATCTGTGAGCTTTCCTGTTGAGCCCGCCGGGGCTTGCTCAGGCCTCTGTCAGGCCTGCGCCAGGGCTCCTTCCCCTTCTCCCTCTCCAAAGCGACTCTGTCCCCTGCTGTCTGATGGGTGACACAGCTTAGGCTCCCCCTCCGCCCTCCCCATTTTATTTCCCAAATCACTTCTAACTGTCCCGGCACCTGCCCAGAGGACCCAAGCAACAAGATGCCTTTCTGGGGTTCATACACTCCCCAGGCATTCTTACTCTTATTTTTTTTTTGAGAATTCTTCTCTCCACTCCTATCCTGAAATCCTTTCCCAAGGATTTTTAAAAACATATGTACTGATATTATTGGCTGTGTAGAAAGCACGCACATGAGCTAAGCTGTCCTAATCGCTATTGTAACGTATAATAAATTTTCCCTCATCCACTCATTATGTTGTATGTGCTAGATCAAGTAGATTTCTACTCTTGTAACCATGTTTCCTAAGGATTACAATCAAGTCTTTCACGTGCAGTATTCTTATACATTGTATTTTATTTGAGGAAGGCTCCTGAAAACCAAGCTGAAAAAAGTTATGTACAAAGTATACCATTTCCCATGATTTTCATCCTTAAAAAAAAATCTTGTTTATACCTTTAAAAAGTTTGTTCCCCCAAGAAATGAGGACAGTGTGAGGTTTGAGATCAAGCACTGACTTTGGATTTGAAGTGTCAATCCCAGCTTTGCCACTAAATGGTCATGTGACCATGGGGAAGCCCCTTCACTTCCCTCGGGCTACACTCAGTTACTTTTTAAAAATATCAAGATTTTGGGCTAAAGTTTATTTCCAAAGTCCCTTCGATTCTAATTCTACATTCTGCTGAGGATTGTTTCACTGAAGGGCATAGCAGTGGATGAAACATAAAACGTAGTTCATGGCCTGCATATTTTCTAAATTGAATTAATAAGTAATTAAGAACTTTGAAGATAGTTTTGAATCTTTAGAAAAAAGTAAGAGAAAATATTTAATCTTGTGCACAAAAGATACATGATTAACTTTTCTGCCTTCTTTAAACTTTTCAGTGCTCTTGTCCTGACATCTATCATGTACCCTCCCTTCGTAGCACCCACACCCTTGTCATGACTTCTCTCCTGCTAACCCTGGACAAGTCAGGCTCCTCTGTCCTCCTGTTCTAAAAGCACATGGAGATTTTTGTCTTCATCTTCTCTCTCTAACGTAGATCCAAGAAGTCATGGATAAGTTGTCTGTTTAGTCCACTGCTGTGTATTCAGTGCTTAGAATAACATTCTGTACTTGGTATTTTATATACGTATTTGTTGATTAGTGAATGCACACTTTATGAAACAGTTGCAACAAATAATCACCGTAAATCTGAGTTCGATGTGAATGTGAGGTTCTGAGTGAAACATAAGGAGTGCCAGCAGAGGGAAGCTAGGAATCCAGCAGCCATCTGAGCAGGTGAGTGAAGGAACCATTCTTTCACTTTCTAAGTTCCCTAGATCTTGCTCTTGGCCTAAATACAGGCAAAAGCAGCTCCCCCCCCCCCCATTTTGTGTGAGCCCTGTGGAAGGAGCAGTCATGGCTGGCCTGGCGACTTACAGAGGCTTCTGTAGCTAAAACAGAATGAGTAGAGTAAGATAAGTAGGAGTGAGGTTAGAGAGGTTACCTATCCGTCTTTCACATGACCCCTCTGCCGGGAGACTTCAGCTTTTACCTTGAGTGAGGTGATAAGCTGCTGAGGGGTTTTGCAAGTAGAGGAATAACGTAGTCTTACATCTGTTTTGAAAGGATTGTGTTGGCTGCTATGATAAAAGATTATAGGAGACAAAAAGCAGGAGCAGGGAGACCATTTTGGAGCTAATATAATTACGTCTGTTGGACAGATGTCCTTAATTATGCCTGTTACATGTCCCACAGCCATGCTAAAGCCATTTAACCGAAGTCAAATCTACTATGTTCTCTTCAGACTTGTTTTGCATCTATTCTATCTTCAAAAAACAAGATTACCTAAATGTGCGAAACAGGAGCGTCTTTTCCAGCTGACACCATATTCCAGTGACTTTGCCTTTAAAGCACCCATCAGAAGCGACAGCCTCCTCTCTGTCCGCCACAATGGCTGTCCTTGTCACTGGCAGGAACGCCGGTGTCTTCCTTCAGAGGTCCGTCACGCAGCAGCATATAACTCTCCCAAGACCCAGTGTGATCCCAGTAGTCTCTGAATTCTTCTCCTGCCAAAGAATCAAGTCTATCCTGCTTTCGGGAAATCTGAGGCCTTTCACGAACAGCTCCCGAGGCTGGTGAAGAGGCTCAGTGGTGCTGCGCCTGGCGGCAAGACCAAGGTTCTGAGTTCACTCCTCGGCACTGCAGAAAGAGGGGAAAAAAAGGCCCAAGCTCTTGCCTCGCCAGCGAGGTCTGACGCTCATCACCTGGTCTCGTGCAGCTTTTAGTAGAAAAGTTACTGTTCAAAATATCCTCACCGCAGAAGCTGTAACGTGGCAGGTCTTGGATTTCACTCCTTCTCACTTCCTCCTTGCCCATCTTCTATTTTAGAAAGCCCTCTTGCTGATTCTGATGAAGCCAGGACTAAAATCACAATATGCTGCTGCAAATCTAGCTCTGCCTTTACACGGTGAACCTAATAAGAGGCGAGAGTGTTTCTTACTGCTGGCTGTTTTTCCCTTTGTGCAGGGCATGAGTTGTTTTTAACCACCGCTTCACTCCAACTCTTCCTTCACTGCCCCCAACAAAAAAACTGTCTGGGGCCTGAAGTGAGCTGGGGGCATTTATAGCTAGTTAACACAAAACTATTTTACTATAAGTAAACAGTGTTACCGCCACTGAAAATTCAATGAATAAACCTACCAGCTGCATTCAATGACAATAGCAGGAGTACAGCTGTGCGCCTCACGACACTGTGATTTCTTTAACACCAACAACAGAAAAATGATCTTTACAAATACTTAGGCCATAGGAAGAAAAGTTCAGTTAAATTTATAGCATTTAACTTCCTCCTTTGTTACTAAGTTTTACGAATAATGTTGCTGACTGCATGCACTTTACTGGATGGAATCAGTTAACTTCTTTTGTAGTGCGCTTTTAGTTATTTGTACAATGAAATGTAGTTTTGGCATTTGGTTTTCTAAGCCCATAGGAACACTGTGGTGGGGACATTTTATTTATCAATAGACCTTGTGTTTTGTTGCTTGCTGTGATCAATAAATTTATTAGATAGGTAATTCATCTTTAAAAATCTGTCAAAGTTTGTAACATATTGTTGTATATCCAAACTTAGGACTTTATATACTATGCCAAAAAAAAAATATCTTCTTTTACTATATATAATGAAATATGCTTAACATTTTATTTTCCCTAATTTTTCTTTATAAAACTTGATTACTTCTTATTTACATGATTCTTCACACACACACACACACACACACACACACATATATCAATAGATATTCAAAAGGCTTATTGGATGGGTGAATGAATCTACCATTTATTTACATATTTTGGAAAATCAAAAATAGTCTGTGGTTATTTAACTTATAACTTAAGAAAATTTTTAAATGCCTTACAATGTTTTTCATAGATTAATTCTCTAATAGTTGTTTAACATCTTAAAATATAGAAATTAATGAACTAACTTTGGATTAAAATATTCATAGCTTCGTAGAGCAAATTATATCTTGGAGACCATTCAGCTGGCCATTCTATTTTTAAAGTGAGGAAATTACAGATCAGAGAAATCAGAGATTAATGCAGAGTTAAACCAACCACCAAATGGATAGAATCCAACTCTCTATATTTTCAGATCTGTTTTTATATCTTCTCTACTGTGAAGTTAAAAAATCTGTACTTAAAAAAATCTTTCAGAATAAATCTTCAGTATTTATAATGGAGTCAGAAGTAGCACATATTATTATTCTTAAAAAAATATCCTTTTTAGAGGAACACAGATTTTGGGGGAATACTCAACAAAATCAGAACAGCAGTGCTGTTATGGCCTTTCTTTCTTTCTTTCTTTTTTTTTTTTTGAGACAGGGTCTCACTTTGTAGTTCAGGCTGGCTCTGGGCTCACTATGTAGCCCAGACAAGCCTTGAACTCAGCAATCCTCCTGCCTCTGCCTCCTGAGTGCTGGGATGACAGGCTTGAGCCACCAAGCTTGGCAGCAGTGCTGTTGTAACAATAGTACATACAGTAATTATTTTCCAGAGTTGTGATCTCTTCACATTTCATTCAATAAGTGCTTATGGAATGATATATTTTAAGAACTATTCACAATTTGAATATAGAAGATGAAAAAAATGGCAAATTTCCTGTGCCACTGCTACTCTCAAAAGTATAAAACCTCAATTCTCTTCCAAGAAGACGTTTTACAGGTTGTGCCTTCGTGCTCTTTACCACCCTCATCCGTGCGCATCACAACACACTGATTCTTATACTCCTACCACAGCCCTGGTGTATTATTACATCTTCTCACTATTTGATATTTAGAATCACTAAAACCTTTTCCCATTTTTGGCTTTCCTTACATTTTACTTAGATTGTTTCTATGTAAAAAAAAAAAAAGCCAAGAAAGATATAATAATGTCTTCCCCAGAACCCTGAAATTTGCATTGCTATTTTGCTTTCCTTGGGGTTTCATCTAATTGTGCCCCTTGGACCAAGTTGTCCCCACTGACTTTGTCTCTATATAAAATTTCTGACAATAACATCTGCTCTGACTATCTCAAGTCAGATTATTATGCACAATACTTCATGGAAATGACCATTAAAATATTTCTTTACACAGCTGGGATATAAGATGATCTTTTAAGCTATATAAAAATGTATAGACAAAATGCTGTCTCAGTGGAGGAATTATCGATTATCTTGTTAAGTTTACCTATCAATCATTTTTTTGGCTTCTTAATATTTTAAAAATTTCTTTAGTTAGCATGTATTTATTCACTTATCCAGTGTTTACTCCTGCTGTAAGCTATAGAGGTTAAAAAAAGGAAAAGTATAAGAAATACTGATATGCTATATGAGTCCACAAATATTTTAATATAATATGGAAAAATAGTTGTATAATGTCCATTTTGCTTTAAAAATTTTTATCCTTAATACTGTTCCTCTGGTCACTTTTGCAAACAGAAAAGTCTAGAAGTCTTAGGTATGTAGAAGTGGGATCTGATGGAAGACACTTTATCTTCTACAGTTATAATGAATGAGTGAGGTGCTGACTAGATATTTTCAAAATGGCATACAAATCAGTCAGAGGCATTGCGATCTACTAGCCCCAGATTAGGTGGCGGCAAACCTCACCAGCTGCAGTCTGGCTAAATAGCTGACGTGATTAGCTGAATCGAGACAGATAATAGAGAGGCCATGAGGAACATTTCAAGATGACAAAGAACTCGGGGTTGGATTAGATTATTCTACTTCAATAACACAGATAACATCTCCATGTCTGGAATTGAAAATTACAGGCCATCCACTAGAGCCTGAGAGTATTACACACAGTGGTGGGAGAGTAAAGAGAAGAACAAAAACCAGGAAAAAGCCACGCAGATAAAGCACCTGACCGCTGACACCATCTCTGGCCTCCTTCCAGCGCATTCTGCACACTGAAATCAGTGTTTTATACAACACAGATATGATCACATTGCTCGTTGGCTGCGAACCCTTCAATAGCTTCTCACTGTTTTATTACATTAAGTCTTTTATTTTCCTGGCTGTGCAGGCTCTGAGTGGTCTGGTTCCTGCCTTCTTTCTCTTTGGGACCTGAACGTGTTTCCTTCCATTTCTTGAACCGTGGGGCCCTTTGCACTCTGACTTCCTGCCATCTGTCAGGTAGCAGCTAACCCGCCTGCCTCTTCCTTACCAAGGCCCTTTCTGGACACTTCTTAACCAGGTCACGTCTTCGGATCTGTGCTCTCCCAAACCATGGGAAACTTTACAGCCCTTATTCTAATTTTATAATTCAGTATTTATTTCCATGATTTTTCCCCCATACTTCACTAAACTGAAAGCTCTTTGCAAGCACAGGTTACATCTCTGTTGCTCCCTCTTGTATTACCAGGGCCTGGCATTGGAATGATCACTGACAAAAGAATGAATAAATGAAATATATAAAAAGCAACAGTGCTTTTAGTTCATTTTACTTCACTTTGGTCAACTGGCTAGATGCTGAGCCCTTCCTTTGCGCCTTCCTACCGGTGCTCTGGAGAAGTTTGTCAACCTTCCTTCCTGCTGGGTTCTGAGCCGTGCAGCTGTGCTCTGGCTGCCCAGATGCCTGCAGAAGTGACATAAGCTCCGTTCAGCCTCTGCCGCAGACCACCCCATCCAACCTTCTGTGTGATTCTGATCCCCAGCAGTGCTGTGGAAGCTGAGGATTCCAAGCTGGTGAGAACATCCAGTAGGCACGTCTAATCTGCAGCCTGCCTGGGTTTTGCCCTTGATTTTTTGGGTTAAGGAGACTTATCCTGGGCCATATAAAAACATATCACTTCCTTTTAAAATGTTTTTCTTACAACATTTTAAAAAATGAAGAGGGCAAAAAAAGTGGGCCATAGGTTGGGCCCAGCTGAGGGGGAAGGTGGAAGCCAGGACCCCAAGTTACATCTTGGAGATGCATTGTCTGAGCTCTCTATGCTTGAGTGAAAAGCTAAAATTCCATTAGCTTGACTTGCTTTAACTTGGGACTTTTATGACGCTGGCTGGGATTATTCTGATTAATACAATGGCTTAGACCGCTAATGTACTTCTCCATATGAATGAAGAATAAAGCCAAGGCCATTGAAGTAGACTGAAGTAGACAGGATACATCCATGTTCAGCAGTCTGAGGCTAAAACCCTAACCTCTACCACCATGAAAGAATACTGATTACAGAAGAAAGTGTGAATTTTAAAATTAGTTCAAATGAGTTTTCCATCTCATTCCTCAGTCCAAGGGAAGGGAGTTCTAAAAGTGTAGGACACAAGAAAAATAAGACAAAAAGAAAAGATCTGAATGTGTAAAAATGAGATAAAGCAACCGGAGGAAGGATGATCAGTCCCTTCCTAAGGTTCACTGTGGGTCAGTTACTCAACACTAGATCTCTCTTCTTTTTTTTTTGAGACAGGGTCTCGCTTTGTAGTTTAGCCTGGCCCTGAGCTCACTATGTAGCCCAGGCAAGCCTTGAACGCAGCAATCCTCCTGCCTCTGCTTCCTGAGTGCTCGGATTACAGGCATGAGCCACCATGCCCGTAATGTGGGATGTGGGACTGATTGCTGGTTGTGGTATTGTATGTGGTTTACCAGGGATTGAACCAGGGACCTTGCGCTTGCTAGGCAGGCGCTGGAACCACTGAACTAAATCTCCGTTCCTAGTTTCTCTTCTTTTAATGACAGTGTAGCAGGGAATATAACTGGGTAAAAATGCAAAATATATTCTGTAACTCCCTTTCAAAGGCTTTCCATGGTACTTACAATAAAATTCAATATTTCCCAGGATTGGGGGACTGCCTAAGTCCCCAGTTTCAACTCTGCCTCTCTCCCCTTCTCCTTCTTCTCTCTAGAAATACCAACTCCCTTTCCCCATTCTTGAACATCAAGGGCCTCCTCCCACCTTATGGCTTTTATATGTGCTGTTCTTCTTGACTGACTCCTGCTCAGCCATCTCAGCTCAACTGTCACTACTTTTAAAAAGCCAACTCTTTCAATTAGGGCTGAATATCAACAACAATTAGTTTTAAAATAATTTCACACTGGAAGTTTTATCCCGCCAATTATGTTTCCTTTTTTATCCTTAGCACCCATTTGTGATACATAATGTATTCATTGTGAAGAATGAATACACACACATACATATCCAATATTATTACTTTTCACTCCCTCCGACCCTGTCTCTAGCTCCCACTCCCATTTACAGATCTTTTTTCTAGCCGGGCTAGAGGTCAAAACCAAGGCCTTACACATGGTAGGCAAATGCTCTACTAGTTAAGCCACGGCCCTAATATAACTTACAAGTTGAAAGACCAAGAATAACAAGAACTAAAAACTTTGAGTTATAAACTAGAATCCTCTTGAACAAATCTTGAATTGAGATTTCAGTCTTCAAGGGTCTAGCTACTGACACATGTTTGGTTCTTTACAACAGTCTCCTGCTAAAGTTCAAATAATAATTGGGACTGACGAAGTAAGCATTTTATAAATTGGACTAAAATGGAAGTCAATTCTGGGGTACTTAAAGTGATAAAAAGTCCATTTTAGGTAATTTTAAGTTAAGAACTGGAGAAAAAGAATTGATAACAAGTGACCCTAGAGATCTTTTCATATAGTGTAATGCTATACAAAAAGCAAAGCTGCTGCTACATGTAACAATATGGATGGCCTAAAAGACAATATATTGCATGAAAGAAGCCAAATGCAGCTGAGCACATACTGTATGGTTTCTGGTGTCTGGAGCTCAAAACTGCCAAAATTCACTTATAATAAAGAGATCAGAATGATGGTTACCTTCAGGGACACTGGTGAGAGGATGTAGAGGGGCTCCTCTGGTAATAATAATTATGATAATAATAATCTATATGAAAGTTATTAGGCTGTAGACTTATGATTTAAGTGTTTTACATATGAAAGTGGTACTTGCAATGCTCAGTCACAAGTGGTAGGATAGAGTCTAAATTGGTTAGCAAAGCATATAGTGCTCTTTATAATCTAGTCCCCCAGACTATTTTAATCCTCTGCACTTGTACGTATGTTTCCAGAGTGCACGATTCTCCCTAAAATTCTCGAGGCATGCAACTCCTCTGCCCCCCTTCATGCATGTGCATCTATCCTTCTCTCTGCCTAGAAAGGAACAGGCATGCTACACAGTTGCTTTTGGGCCTGTGGCAAGATTATTATCATGGTGGGAGTGTGTGGTGGAGTAAGGTACTCGCCTCATGGCCATCAGGAAAGGAGAAAGCGGGAGGGAAATAAAATGGGAGGAACGGAGGCAGAGTGGGAAAGAGAAAGATCAGAAGGGGTGGGGATTCCAATATCCCCTTCAAAGTCATGCCCCCAAATGATCAGAAGACTTCTAAATAGGCCCCAACACTTAACAGTTCCATCACCCTCAATGGCACCGAAGGCTGGGGGGCCGAGCCTTTACAAACGGGCCTTTGAGGGGCCCATTATCCAAAACAGGCACTAAAGAACAGTGTGACTGCTCCACTGGTGAAGACCCCTTTCTGACTGGGGACTGAATCAGGAGCGTCTTCTCCTGGCTGCCTGGTGCACCAGTCATTTCTCTTGTAGTTTATGACACACTCAAACAACCTCTTGGAAACCTACACCATGGTGGATGTCAGGCCGAAAGTGACCCACTCTCTCCCCTGTGCCCATCCACGGCCTTACGCCTCCATCACTCCTGGGGAACTGAGCTTGGGAATGAGCAGCCGGGCCCCCGGGGTTTAGAAAGTAGCCTCAAAATAAGCCCATTACAAACCACATATGCTGCTGTGTATTTCCTGAACATATCCTAGGAACTACTAGGACAAAACAGAACCACCCCAGGGAAACCCACAGGAAAACTATCTGAAGGAATAGCTAACCAAGGTCCATAGGCAAAAAAAAAAAGCAAAAACCCAAAATGCCAGGGACTCGCCAGAGTCTTATGACAGACACACAGGTCCAAGAGCAACCCATAAAGTTCATTCCAGTGAATGCCCTGGCATACCAGATGCCACCTGGCTTTTTCTGGGCAAATCTTGGGCACAGTTTATTTACTGTTGCTTCCCAAGCTCCTGAGTATTACAGCATGTGCCTATTTGCTTGACTTCTCTTCCAATCGACTGTAGCGAAAAATCATCTCTCTGACCACAGCAGACCACCAGGAGGAGAACCACCAGCCTTACAGAGACGCTTCATGTGGCTCAGCCCTGACCCCAGCACTTCACTGGAAAGGATGGATAATGAAGTGTCCCAGAAGGAACATGTGTATCCCTGGCACATCTACCAAATTATGCTGCCAGGTTTTTTATATGTTATTCCTCAAAGTACCTCCCAAAACCAACAATTCCAGGGTGTCCTGCTATTCGGTAATGCACCTTCCCCCGCCAGGTCATAGGGAAGGTAAACAGACACACTTTTTTTTTTTACATTGACAGGCCTAAAATATAACAATGCACTGCTTGTATTATACAAAGGGACTTTGTATTTTTACAGCTAACTTGCATTAAAATGTAGCCAGTAAATCTATACTAAATCAATTTAATGAGCTCAGGTGAGGACTTGAGGATGTCCATTCTTAAATCAAATCTTGACCATTTAGCTTCAGTCACAGTTTAATATTGAATCCCATCAACATTTCCAAAATATTGTGAAAAGTATATTTTACCTCTCAAAGAAAGGACAGATCTTGCACTTAAGAGATTTTATAGAGAAATGTTACTTCTGTTTTATCCACAGCAAGTTAATTTACATTTAACATTTTTCTAAGAATTGTTCAATTAGAATTTAAAAACCTATATGATTATATAATTTGGACAATAACCACCAGTAGCGTGAACTGCCATGGTACTGATTTAGAAATTAGATTTCCCATAATATATTATGTCTCTTCCTAACTGTTCAGCTTCCTTATTTCAGGAAAAGTTACTTTTAGTGACTTACAATGTTTCTATACTTTACCCTACTCTTGCAGGTTTAGATTCTTGTGTGCACTGGAACACAGGGATTAAAATGGGAACAGGCAGAAACCTGTTCTGTAGTTATGTAGGCAGACTATTACAGATGGAGAACAAGAGCAGCGAGACCATGGAAAGAGAAGACTGGGAAAGAGGAAAGTCGTTACTGCTAATGACATCAGGGATGAGGCACTTGCTCATTAAACATGGAGTAGTTATAATATTCTGTTCAAGGTATGGAAGGAAAGGTACAGAAATCTGTAATTAGATGCTTTCTAAATGTGGTAGAGGATAAAAATAAAGCTATATAATTTGTGTCATGTCAACATCACAAAAGTAAAGACATCCACACTAATACTGAGAAGCTACAGGGTAATGCAGGCCATTAGAACTTGATGCTGGCCTACAAGTGGAGATTGCCTGCAGAGTAAAAGAGCACCTGGTACTCTAAATACAAACTGTTTCAGAAACTCAGCAGTAAAGGAAGCTCCCTTTCTTCCTCAGCATATAATTTTCCATATAATATAAGTAATGCTATCAGAAAAAACTTGACCATCCAACAGGAAGTTGAATTTCTTACTAACTCTGTTAATTATGAATGACTAACATTCTGCCTTAAATAATAATATTAAAACAGAGATGTTAATTTTAGTATTCCATGCTTTCATGGAGATTATTTCAATAACAAGATTAGAGAGAGTATTCAAATAATCTCTACTTCATTTATAAGTAACGTTTTACTAATATTTTCCATATAATTATGGTGGGCAGAGCAGGAGATATATTTGTATGATCCAAATTAATGTCATATTTTACAAAAATGTGATCTTAATATATCATAAAGCAACTTCAGAGACGTTGATTGTATATTCAGTTATACACATAATGCCATAGGTCAAACCTATGCCAACATCATATTAAATGGGGAAAAACTGAAAGTTTTCATTTTAACATCAGGACCAAAGCAATGATTTCTTCTACCAATACTACTGGTCAATTTGAGTTTTGAAACATTAGCCAGAGTGATCTGACAAGACAAAGAAATAAAAGAGTTATATATGAGAAGGGAAAAGTTAAATTATAATTATTTGCAGATGATGTGATCCTCTACATAGAAGATGACAAGAATTCCACCAAACACTCTTAGAATAGACAAATTCAGTAGCATAGCAAGATGCAAGATCAACACATAAAAATCAATAGCATTTCTGTATACCAATAATAAACTCAATTGAGAAAGAAATTAGGAGAAACTATCTTTCAAAACAACATTAAGAAAAATTAAACATTTAAGAATTAACATAGGGAGCCAGAGATTTAGAAGTCAGTGGTTCTGGTGCCTGCCTCGCAAGCGTAAGATCCTGAATTCGATCCCCAGTAACCACATATAATGCTGGGTGTGGTGACTCACACCCACCAGCAATCCATACCGTATACCACAGTGCCGGGTGTGGTGGCTCATGCCTGTAATCCCAGCACTCGGGGTGGGGGCAGAGACAGGAGGATTGCTGAGTTCGAGGCTTGCCTGGGCTACATAGTGAGCTCAGGGCCAGCCTGAACTACAAACCGAGACTGTTTCAAAAAAAAAAAAGAAAAGAATTAACATAGGCCTGGAGATCTAGCTCAGTGGTTCTAGCACCTGTCTAGCAAGCATAAGGTCCCTGGTTTGATCCCCAGTAACCACATACAACAATACCAGGCATGGTGACTCATGCCCACCAGTAATCAGTACCACACACCACAGTGCTGGGAGTGGTGGCTCATTGCTGGGTTTGAGGCTTGCCTAAGCTACATAGTGAGCTCACGACCAACCTGAAATATAAAGCGAGACCCTTTATCAAAACAAATGAACAAACAAAATATTAGAGTACTCTGAAGAAGAAAGTCAAAGAGGATATCAGAAAATGAAATATATCCCTCATTCCTGAGTAGACAGAACCAATATAGTCACAATGGCTATGCTATATAATCCCAATTAAAATATCAATAGCAATGCTCATAAAACTAGAGAAAACAATCCTTAAATTTATATGAAACTACCAGAAACCTAGAATAGCAAAAGCAATTATAGGCAACAAGACCAAGGCAAGAGGCATCACAATCCTGGACTTCAAGTTATACTCAAAGCTACAGTGAACAAAAAGCATGGTAATGCCGGGCATGATGGCTTACACCTGTAATCCCAGCACTCGGGAGGCAGAGACAGGAGGATTGCTGAGTTCGAGGCTTGCCTGGGCTACATAGTGAGCTCAGGGTCAGCCTGAACTACAAAGTGAGACCCTGTCCCAAAAAGAAAAAAAAAAAAACAAACCAAAAACCAGCAAGATAATGGCACAGAAAGAGATGTGTGTACCAGTGGAACAGACCACAGGATACAGACAAGTCCGTACCCCTTCAGCTACCTCCTTTTTAATAACAGGGAAAAAAACTTATGCTGGAGAAAAGAGAGTTTGTGAAACAAGAAGTTCTGGGGAAATTGGATATTCACTTGTAGAAGATTTTACCTAGACCCATATCTCTCATTAAATATTAAACTAAATTCAAAATGAATCAAATATATAAAAAGTATTATAGAAACAACCAACCTGTTAGAAAGTAAAATAGAAACACTCTTAAAAACATAGGCATAGGTCGGGCGTGGTGGCTCACGCCTGTCATCCCAGTACTCAAGAGGCAGAGGCAGGAGGATTGCTGAGTTCGAGGCTTGCCTGGGCTACATAGTGAACTCAGGGCCAGCCTGAACTACAAAGCGAGACCTTGTCTCAAAAAAAAAACCAAAAAACAAAAAACATAGGCATAGGACTTTTTAAAAATAGAATCTCAACTACACAAGAATTAACATCAAAAATCAACAAGTGTGATACATCAAATTAAGGATTCTCTGCAGCCAAAGAAACAGCAAATAGAGTGAGGAGACAACCTACAGAACGGAGAAAAAGTTTGCCAGCTATTCCTTGTACAGAGGAATAATATCTAGAATAAATAAAGGCCTCAAAAAATTAAGACTTCCAAAATAAAGGACCTTTCTAAAAAGAGGGCAACTGAAATAAACAGACACTTCCCAGAGAGGAAATACAAATGGTCAATAAATACATGAAAAAGATGTTCATTTTCAGTGGACTTTAGAGAAAGACAAATTAAAGCAACACTGAGATTCTATCTTACT
Organism: Thryonomys swinderianus; assembly: GCA_004025085.1. Taxonomy (NCBI): domain Eukaryota; kingdom Metazoa; phylum Chordata; class Mammalia; order Rodentia; family Thryonomyidae; genus Thryonomys; species Thryonomys swinderianus. The sequence goes on along the minus strand of PVIC010007556.1, from coordinate 35,822 downwards.
CCAGAAATAGTAGTTATCAATAAGAAATCAGATAACAAATGCTTGTGAGGATATGGGAAAAGGGAACCCTTCTACATTGTTTTGTGAATGTAAACTACTACAACCACTATGGAAATCAGTATGGAGATCCCCCAAAACTCTATTTAAAAAGAAATAAATTCAAAATGATCCAGCTATTCCCTGCCCAAATATATTTCTGAAAGAGCTAAAGATATTTTATCAAAATGATACATGCATACCCATATTTATAGAGGCACAGTTCACAATAGCTCAATCATGGAAGCCACCTATATGTCCATCAACAGATGAATAAATAATGAAAATATAAATATGGTAGGCAATGGAGTAGCACTCAGCTATAAAGAAGGATAAACTTGCATCATTTGTAGGAAATAGACACACAAAATCACAGTGTTAAATGAAATTAGACATACCACCTTAACTATCATATGGTTTCTCTTATGAGAACCTCTTAACATAAATGAAGAGCAAAATCAAAGATAGACAATGTGAAATAGCGAGATGGATCTTTTGCACATGGGAATGGGATCATGAAACCGAGGGAGCAGGGAAAGTGAGAAAGGAAGGGGACTTGAAAAAAAAGAATTAAGATATGTTATGTACACGTACCAACTCCCCTGAAGGAATGTGCTCATTATGTACTACAAACATGTCCTAATAAAATTTTTTAATGTTAAAAAATAAAATAAAAAGAGAATATTCCAAGAATAAATAAAAATTGCAATTTCTAGGTCCTACTCCAGGCTAATAACATCAGTCCTTAGAGGTCCTTGCAATTTTTTTTTTTTTTGAGACAGGGTCTCGCTTTGCAGTTCAGGCTGGCCCTGAGCTCTCTATGTAGCCCAGGCAAGCCTCGAACTCAGCAATCCTCCTGCCTCTGCCTCCCGAGTGCTGGGATGACAGGCGTGAGCCACCATGCCCGGCGGTCCTTGCAACTTTGCAATCTGAAATCATATACAACATAAAACCTCCAGTCACTCCTGGAATGATTCAAATTTTCAGTTAAGAGTTCAAACAACTTAATCCAGCACTTGGGAGGCAGAGACAGGAGGATTGCTGAGTTCGCAGCGGCTTGCTTGGGCACCATAGTGAGCTCAGGGCCAGCCTGAACTACAAAAGCGAGACCCTGTCTCAAAAAAAAAAAAAAAAAAAAAAAAAGAGTTCAAACAACTGCCACTAAGGACAACAAAACTACTACAGTTTCATATGTACCATGCATAACTCTGATAATAAATGACTATGTCACTTGTGTATGTATTTACTATACTATAGTTTCAATCATCATTTTAGAGTACGCTCCTACTTACTAAAAAAGTTTATCATAAAATAGCATGTCTAAACTGACAGTATTCTCATCCATTCCATGTTCACTGTGTCTCTTGACTGCATCAAAGGGCCCTGTGGAGGCCTCACACCTGTAACCCCAACACTACAGGTGGGTTAGGCAGAACCACGAGGTATAACTTAGCCTGGGCAATTTAGCACCTTAGTAAGAACCTGTCTCAAAATAAGACTTAAAAAAAAAAAGTTGTGGATGTTTGTGAAGATCTTAGGTTTAATCCCCTGTACAAAAACAGAGGGATTGCCCTGTACCATCTAGTTTTGTGTAAGAATACTTGGACCATTCACACAATGACAAAGTTGCCAATAATGCATTTCTTAGAACCATTCCTCTTGTAAAGAAATACAAAAATATACTATGCTTTCCTTTTTGTTCTAATTTTGTTATTAGTATGCAGTGGGTACCTGTGGTATGACACTGCAAAAAGTGAATATTACAGGAAATAATAGAGCACAAGATGAAAGACAATTGGAAAATTTGTAAACAGTGCCATTTACTATACATGTGTTTTTATTGCTTTTGATAATATAGGTTTTTAAAAATAAGATTTATCACTGTGTTCCTATGGATGGGCTTATGCTTTCAGGTTTAATTCTAAAGGATAGATAGCAATAGATACAATATGGGGCTGTGAGTGGTGGGTCGGTGGCAGAATGTAGCATCTGTTAGGTCCAATATTTGATTCCCAATACTGCAAAAGTAACCCAAACTCTACACTACAACAAAAACTCATGTCATAAAAGCTTGTGGAGTTTCTTGTTACTTAGCAAAGATCTTCACGAACATTAAGTCCAAGAGCTGCTGGTTTACAGGGTCATCACACCAAGAGGGAACTGTAAATTCAAAACTTATCTTGCAATTGTTTTATTTTAATAGAAAAAATGGCTGTATTCTATTTTTGGTTAAAAGAATTAACCAAATACTTTATATATTATATAATAATGAACATATTAAACCACAACTTTCATAAACCCATTTCAATATTTATTTAAAATGTGCTGAGAGTTTTAAAAAAGTTAGGTCTTTCTTGAGTTCTATTATTTAAGAAAACATACAAGTGAACTTTTCCATTTTTGTCACCGCCAATACTAATAGCTAGTATTTATCAAGCTCCACACTGTAGGTGCTTTCCACCTGCTCTCGCCACTGAGTCCTCACAACAATGCTACGGAGTGGGACTGGGGCCCATAAAATTTCAGTAACTGGTCTGTTTTAGTTCATGTTTAATGTTCCTCCAAAGCATCAGGCAGTCACAGGTCGGGCTTTTTTGAGAGGTGGCTGGGCTACAGTATGTGACGCTGGAACTGATTCACAGTGCAGTGCTAGGACCAAGGGTGTAAGGATTAAGGATGTGAGTGAAACCCCTTCAAAGAAGTCTCCATTAGAGAAAAAGGGCAGAGAGACACCATTAAGGTGTTTTGCTTCTTTGTTCTTGCTATCTTCTGCCTGCCATGACTGTTTCACCTCTTTGACGCCCCTCTGCCAAGACACCCTGCCTTAGAGCCAGCTGATTATGGATTGAAATCTCTACAAACTGTGAGCTGAATGACTTTTCCTCCCTTAACTTGTGGGTATTGGATATTTGGTGTCAGTGATGAGAGATAAGTATATGTGCTGACTGCTGGTAAATGGACTCAGGATCTGAACCCAGCTTATCTGTCTCTGACGCATGATCCTAACCGTTGAGTGGACAACCAAGACTTATCCCTCCACCTCCATCTTAGGAATGGGTCCTTCCTACTTTCCAGTATAAAAGGCATTCTGAGTGCACAAGAGGAGAGAACACAAATCAGACAGGCTTTCATTCGGAGGATAAAGTAGGAGGCCCATAATGTAGATGGGGGTCCATGGTTCTGCCTTCTGTTGCCTTTACAGTGTAGGCTCCTTCAGGGCACAGTTCTGCTTACCACAACTGTGTTATTTATTCATTTGGAAAATAACACCCTATTTGTGCATTGCTTCAGGGCTGGGAGATCAGATGGTAGTTTTAAAGGACTTTCTCCCTAGAGAGTTGTGTCACAAGAAATTCTCATAAAGGCAGTATGCGTTCCTATTATGCAGATCTGATTGGCTTACTTAGGCTTCTTTCAGCACCTTACAAAGAAATGTGAGTCAGTTGGCCTGATGTGGTACCAGTCTTTAGTCCAGAGAAGTAGGAAGATGTTATTAGGTAACTTAAGAAATACATTATTACCATCGTAATTACATGATATAATAAGTAAGATGATGATGGGGATCATGAGGCTGATGTGATGTCAGTTCCTCTGAAAAAGTTGTGTTTGCTTCTAGGTGGCCCCCTCCTCCCTTGTAGACAAAAACTGATTGGTGAATTTTTCTTTTCATTTTTGTTGAAACTCAAATCACATTTATCCAGAGAAGCAAACAAAGAAATGTAGATATTCTGGGAGCAGCAATTTAGCTCAGTGGTTCCAGTGCCTGCCTGGCAAGCACAAAATTTCTGGTTCGATCCCAGTAACCACATACAACAATACCAGGTGTGGTGACTCACACCCACCAACAATCAGTACCACACACCACAATGCCAGGCATGGTGGCTCACACCTGGAAACCCAGCACTTGGGAGGCAGAGGCAGGAGGATGGCTGAGTTTGAGGCTTGCCTGGACTACATAGTGAGCTCAGGGCCAGCCTAAACTACAAAGCAAGACCCTGTCTCAAAAAAAAAAAAGAATTGCAGATATTTTGGTATAAGTATGTGACATGCACACCACCTAGCAAAAATGGTATTTCTAAGTCAGCTGGGGAACTTAAATATAAAGAAATTAGTACTTTGCTTGGTAATCAAAATCAAGAGTTCTTCTTGTGTAATCTGAAAAATCTACTCAAATCTTAGAACTTTTATCACATTAAGATATAAATGTAATACCAAGAAAAAAATTATGACTTAATAGTGACAGAAAAGTAAAGTATTTTTACTTCAAATGAGAGAATATGAGAGCCATGTCTGCAAATCACCTTTTTAACACCTGCTGTATGAGTACCTTCCTGAGATTTAATCTGTTAGGTAACAAGGCTGGCACTATGATATGAAGCTCATGTAATTTAATCGATACACAGTGATATAAAAACACTGTTGGAAATGAGCTTTTTCTCCTAAAAGGAAATCATTCATTTGTAATTTTCTGAGTTCTTTACACACTGACATGTCAAAGAGGAACCCTCAATTATAAAAGTATATGTTCAGACTTACAATACCTAAGATAAGTCTCTTAAGCGGGGCATAGCAGTGCATGCCTGTAACTTGAGCACCTGGAAGGTTGAGGCAGGAGATCACCGCACGTTCAAGGACAGCCTGGTCTGTGGTATGAATTCAAGACCGTCCTGAGCTGCATAGTGAGACCCTGTCTGAAAAAAAAAAATCTTCCATGTAATAATAGGAATCCAACATATGACTGCTAATAAAATACAGATTGTCAATTTCATGTTCTTCATAATTATAAACAATGTTTGGAATAATGTCTTAGGCTTTATCCCTTGTTTTTCATACATACCAATCTGATTACTTTTAATTTTAAATGAGAAAAAATTGTGTAATCGATCTTCATGTTAAATATCCCAGCACAGAAAGCACTTGGAGAATAACTCTCCATATATTTGATCTCCCAAAGTAACAATCCTGTAAAGGCAACAAGATCTTGAAGAATATGTCCTTACAGGAAAGGTATACTAAGATACGTTTAAAAGAATAATTCCTGTTTCAGAAAAAGATAAAAGGAGAAAGAAGAAGAGTGACTTGAACTCACTTTCGTATATTCAAATAATACTGTTTATGCTCTTTGACAGGAAAGGAGAGTGAAGTCCAGACAGGTGACCTTACTTGCCCGGAGTCTCCAACCAAATAAACAGGGATGTCAGGAGTCGACCTTACACTTGCCTGACTTTGGGGCCACATAGCTAAGGTCTCATTAAATGGGAAAAGTAAAAGACCATGATGGAGCCAGACAGAGTAAGAGTGCCTGATGAAGATTCTCAGAATTCGTTCAAATACTCTTCTTCCTCACAAATGAAAAAGTAGATTCACTTGATTCAAGGGGCCCCCTAGGCTACTCCAGGGGAAGACAGCCAGTTTTTGGGAAAAGGCACCCGGGGCAGGTTTTGTATTCGTCTGAACTGTGTTCTGGCTAAGCTCGAGGCATCGAGGGCGAGCCTGGATTTCCTATCATTTGTGGCTAATTCTGAGGCAAAATGCAGTCTTGTACTGTCCCTCCCTCCCTCTTTCCTACCTCTATTTCTTCCTTCCTCCCTTCCCACAGAAATTTGTTCCCTATAAGAAAGATCAGTGTTATCTCAGGTTTAAGTTATTTTCTTGGTAATGGCTCCTAGTACATCTGTTTTTGATCAACCACTTGAATGACGTAAGAAAATTGCTATTTAAAGAATCTTCTAACAATACCTTGGTATTGCAAATGTCTTTTGGAAATGGAAATGTAGGGGTGGACTTAGTACTTGGGTAAACGTCCCGAGACATGATAGAGCTCACTTGTGCTTCGTTTGGGAAACCACAAGGAATGTTATTTACTCTCTGCGATTATCACTGAAAACTCTGCAAGCAACAGCCCTGCATTTCTGAAGAAGGGATAATAAGGCCTAACGGTGGAAGATGAAGCCTCCACGGCTGGATAAACCGCCTCAGGAGAGACCGGGCGCAGTGAAGTGGGCATCACTGAGTTGGAGAAAGAACCAGTCACGGTCTTAAAATGTATGAAGTCTGAATTAAAGCTTGACCACTTAGTACTTACGCAACCTTGAATAAATTTCTTAGCTTACTTGAGTTTGAATTTCCTCATCTCATGATGTAGGTATAAAAACAGGCCCTGGTTTCACAGGGTTCAAGGACAGAATCCACATGTAGCAGTCAGTTCAGTGCCTGTCACAGAGATGATCCAATCATGATTTACAGTTAACAATGTTCTGAAAACTGTCTCTTGGGACATCTGAAATGTTCTAACAGAATGGACGTGTCTAGAAGTTTGTTTATGAAAAAGCCCGTGTCTTTTCTTAGTAAAGAGCTAATTTTTATAATAGTTACGAGGAAAATTTAAATAAGAGGTTCAGAGTGGCAGGAATTTTTTCAACCAATGCGCATCTCAACAGAATAATAATTACACTGATGACAGGCACAGAAGTAGTGGTCACAGTTCACTTATATACATTAGCACAACACATTCAATATACCTCTTAGGAGTTAAAATACTTATCCCTTATATAAATTACTTTGAAGTTTCAGATGAGGAAGTATGCTAGGGAAAAGGATAATGGAAACAAACTGGTATATATTTGAAAGAAAGCAAGTACTTCTACTGTAAGAATGCTCATAATACACATAATAAGTTAGACATCAGATTAGGCAGAAAATCTAAAGCCTGAGAAACAATTGTTGTAAACCATCGATAACGCTCAAGTTCATCTAATAGAATTTAGTATTTTTTCTAAACAACAGTTATACTTAAAGACATTAAATGTTATTATGGTTTTAATATAATAATAATATCACACTTCAAGGTATATCACAGTATCTTTTAGGTTAACATTATAATAGCAGGACCTTAGAAGAAAAATGTATATTATTTTCTTTCTGTTTAGTTTGCTATCATATCTTATCAAAATGTTTCATTTCTAAGTTAAAAAATAAAATATAGATAATTTTTCCTGTTGCCATTCTATTACCATTCTATTGTTTATAATTTTCAACCATTTAACATACACAGTATAATCCTGCATTTTAAAGAAATGAGTAAAATTTCAGATTAAGTGTTCAAAAAGTAAAATGATCAACTGTGAAGAACACCATGTTTTTAATCCATTTTCTTGCTCCTGTTCCCTGAACACAAGAATAAAACTTTAAGGAACATGAACTTGAGGCAATACCAGACATAATCTTCTAGAACTATGCTTTGAAGTAAAATCATTCCCTTAACATCATGAGATTTAATATTATCACTTCACCATGAAAATGACCACAGACAAGTGCCGGGCGTGGTGGCTCACGCCTGTAATCCCAGCACTCGGGAGGCAGAGACAGGAGGATAGCTGAGTTCGAGGCTTGCCTGGGCTACATAGCAAGCTCAGGGCCAGCCTGAACTGCAGTGAGACCCTGTCTCAAAAAAAAAAAAAAATTGACCACAGACAAATGTTCTGCCCAGGACTAACTGTCTCTGAAGTTCTCTAAGTTCAGGCATCAAAAACAGTGTTTGACAAAGCTCTTAAGCCTGTCAAAAAGTTACCAAAGAGAAAAACAAAAACAAAAACAACTTGTGGTTAAGACCCAAAACTGTTTTTGTTTATATCTAAAATCAAAGCTATAACCTCAAACAAAATAAAAAAGTACACAAGAATCATGTTATTATGAAAACCTAAATACAAGACCCTGACATTTTCCCCTTACTTTATAGTTATCAGGCAATAAAATAACTGCTGGATAATACTAGGCATCTGGTAATCAAAATCAGAACAGCAATTGTGTGAGCATTCCTGTGATTGTTTTCTGATATCAGTTCAAATTCCGTACCCTAAAGTGCAGCTGTGAAAACACAATTTAGGGCTGGAGATTTAGCTCAGTGGTTCCGGAGCCTACCACACAAGTGCAAGGCCCTGAGTTCCATCCCCTCAAACCACATACAGTGCTGGGCGTGGTGACTCACGCCCACCAGCCATCAATACCACATACCACAGTGCAGGCGTGGTGGCTCACGCCTGTCATCCCAGCACTCGGGAGGCAGAGGCAGGAGGATTGCTGAGTTCGAGGCTTGCCTGGGCTCCATAGTGAGCTCAGGGCCAGCCTGAACTACAAAGCGAGACCCTGTCTCAAAACAATCAAACAAAACAACACAATTTATAACTGATACAAAGCAAAAATATAAATATAATAGGTTCAAAGGAACATTCACTTGCATTTGGATGTGTCTTGTGTGGTGTTTGGAAGTTGGAACATTAATAATGGAAGGCTTTTCTCAGTGATCTGAGAGCTCCCATCCATCCACACACTATTAGATAAAGCTTTAGCACACAGTGTTTCTTTTGCCCACCATTTATCTTTTGGGTCTTAGCTGAAGTGTTATTTCCTAGGTTATGTCTTTCTGTTTGTCTGTTTTTTGAGACAGGGTCTCACTATGTAGTCCAGGCTGGTCTTGAACTTGCTGTGATCCTCTGCCTGCCTCAGCCTCCCAAGGGCTGGCATTGCAGACATGTATCACTAGGCCCGCTTTCTTGATGACAGGATTCAACCCCTCCCTGTAGTATGTATTCCCCTCCTCCACAGCATTCATCACATATGCAACTTCACAGTATTCTGTGTGGTTGTTTGACCAGGTCTCTCTAGGCTCTCAGTTTCTAGAGGGAAAGGGATCGCGGACATTTATTTTTACTATGATGCTCTAGAATCTGGGGAAGAGTGGAGCACACACAGAAGATGAAAGGGAAGAAGTGAAGGAGGAGAACTATAGCGAATGGGCTAGGTGGCTCCTCTTTAGGTAACAGCCATGATGATGATTGCACTCCAGGCCAAGCGCAGGACAGTGGGCCACAGTCCACCAGCCTCATTTGCTCCTTTTACTCTCCTCCTTTTTCTGTTTCCCTCTGGCCTCTTTCTGCAAGGAACACGGATGGAGCAAGGTAGAGAGATGCACATGGAGACCTCGGTCCTGTGTATCTTGGCCACGGGAAAGCAGTGAAAGCACTGCTTTCAAACGCTTACCCTGGACTTCACACCTTGCCGTGGGCACCTTGGTCAGCATTCATGTTTACATTTCAATAAGTGCTCTCAAGACGACTGTGGCAGCTTTTCAGAATGGGTATTCGCAGGGAGAACAGGGTCGGAAAACTCCTAGGCATCCAGCAGGTACAGTGTGCCGAGCCTGTGACCAGGAGAGGGATGAAGGCTTATGGGGTTCAAGAGGCCGGAAGGAGCCAAGCAGCGGAGAATCGCCGGGTCAGAGCAGTCCCCAGAGGCCTCCGAGAGCCCTGACGCCCCCCGCCCCCACAATCATGCCGCTCGCCAGCGCTTCCCTTGCAGCTCATTAAAACTCAAGTACTCTTTTGTGCTCCTGAAATAGTCTAACTGCAAGAAAAAACCAGAGGACTGAGTCGTAAGCAAAAGGGCTTTAAAATTTTTCATTAACAGATATTATTTTTAGAGAAGTTTCAGCCGACAGAAAAAATTACAGAGTACACACGGTTCCCATACACTGTCCCTCTCATTCCCTTCATTTTTAAAAGATACATTAATACTAGGAATGACCAGAAAAAGTACTCTAAACTTATCCTTTTAATTCCCGATTACTTGGCAAATTTTCTGTTTTAGATAAATAGCTAAAATAGTATCAGCATTAACTTATTTTAAATGATTTCAATTTGTTTATTTTGAAAGTATAAAATTTAATAAATGCTGCTGAAGGACACAAAAACTAAAACATTAAAAAATTCTGTTACTGAACGTGAACTACAAATATTGTATTGGAGCATATCTGTCTGTACTTTTTCTTGCATATGTGTCTTTTTAATTTAAAATAGCCTGAGATATATTTTATATATTATTTGGTTAAATAGATTATAATTATCTACATAATGAAATATTCTGGCCATCTTTGCACTTTAATAAGTATTCTTCCAAGCCATTTTTTAAGGCAGCATAATATTCAATGTTAGGTGTGGCCCTATTTTACTTATTCAGTTTCTTCTACCTTAGGACATTAAATATTTATTTGTAAAATTGCAAGTATCTATTTTCTCCAAGGCATTCTTTTACACATCTATGAAGAACAGCATTTTGTAGGACAGAAAAGTGAATGTGGCGAAACACTAATTTATTTGAGTCTTTATACAAGACCCTAGTGTTGGCCAGGCGAGAGGGAACAGCCCTGCCCGTGACCCTGGTTTAACTGTAGACGGATGTGGACCCTCCAAAGGCAGCAGAGAGATAAATAGGTTCTGGCAGCTCATCCTCCCCACCGTGAGCGTATTACAGTGTGTCACTGGAGTCGCCATTTAGGACAGGAAGCCAGGGACACTGTGTGGTGTTCCTCCAGGGTAAATTCACAGATACCTCATAGAAGGCTTTGGCAGGACTCTCAGCAGCCACACAGAAGCAAAGAAAGTGGCTTTATTTTTAAGGGTCGGATTCAGCTGAAGAATCCGCTATGGAATCCAGCAAAGGGATTGCCTGGGTTTGAGTTCAAATAGATGGCTTATTCTTGCTTTCACAGCGCACAAAAGCTCCACTGATCTGCCCAGCAGTCATTTGCTAGTCTCACACCTTAAAATAAGTTAGCCCCCCATACCTCATTAGCATTGAGTCCTGGACTCTGACGGGACGGATGTTCAGGAGACTGAATATCTAAATTCACATTGACTTACTATATTTTCACATCTTAATTGTAATTCAGTGTAGCTGCGGAGCACACCACAGGCAAAGCAAAGAAGCTTTGTCAACAGAAACAGCCGTGCGTCGTGTTCCCAAATGCTACGCCTCCGAACCCAGCAGTCACTCCTGAGGTATACAATTCTCACTCCTAAGTAACTGTTTACTTTTAGAGGCTAGAGCTGTGTAGTAGGGGGGAAAACACAACCCAAGTTTATTGATTTTCTTATCTTAAATTTATTTTATTGACTTTTTGCCAAAATGGAAAGTGCTTGATAATGATACCCCATAATAAAAATTATGTAATGTGATACTGTAAAAATTCCATAAAAGAAAAAAATAACCTTGTAACAGTTAAAAAAAAATCACCTTGGAGTCCATCATCCAAAGACTGCTACTGTTGGGAGGTTGGGCAGCTGGAACATATTGCTACAGCTTGTTTTCACCCCGACACTTTCAAAACAAATATTTGAAAAAATATATTAGATACACTTACTTTGTAACACTCCTTTCTGCTTTACAATATATTTCTACATCTTTCTTGCCAATATTAATTTTTACAGTGTAGAATAACAACTTTCATCATTTACAAAAGTGCTGACATAGTATTTTTAATTCAACAATAAAATTAGTAAGACCACTTGAGGGGAGTCATGTGTTTCAGTGTTGATTTCTGGTTATTTTCTAAAGAGGGGAAGTTCTCAGTAGACATTAATTAAATAACAGCCATTTATAGCTACAAATTTTTGCATAAGTAAAGAAGACTATGCCAAATAAAAACAAAAATAAAACCATTAAAGTGTCTAAAAGCAGTTTACTTTCTTAAAGTTGGTTTTATTAGTTTACTCTCTAAATGAATTAAATTAGATTTTCTGACATTTTGTGTGTTGCTCAACATGTGTTATTTAAAAGTTGAAAATAAAAACATCAGATGATTTGTACAAAGCAAAAGCATTAGAACCAGAAATTCAATTAAACGGAGATGTTTACTAGACTTTAGTAATTCAAAGTTAATTACAAAAGCAAAAGCAATTAATTCTTTAAAAGAATTTGATCAGTATCCAAAATGATGACAGAAGAAAAGGTGTAGATAAGTTTTTTAATTGTATAAGAATTTTTAAAGTAATAGAACATGAGTAGATTGCATGAAAAAGGTCTTTGGCTTTTGATGTGTTAAATGACTGCTTTAAGAAAGTAGATTAAAATAGTAAGAGCCCATTATCAAATTATATCTGTGCTGGGCATGTGACAGCAAAAGATCTGTGCTTAGTGACTGTCTGGTTATTTCTTACCCATCAGGTCACAGCACAGACTGAGGGTGAACTACAGTGAAAACCTGGAAGATCTGATATTACAAAATGACCACTTTAAGTAGTATTTTTTATGTTCATAAATTATACCTAAAATTCTGATTTTATATGTATTATATATATTGTGCGTATACACACGTGCACGCGCGCGCACACACACACACACACACTACAGTATTTCCAGTAGGCGCTCTCCCTTCTAAGTAATGAGATTTTTAGAATAAAAATCTACTCTTTCATTATTCTATTTATTCTATTATTTATATATCCTTATGATAAATTATTTATGTATTTATAATATTTATTATTCTGTTATTTAGAATAAAGGTTACATTTCTTAGTGGCTCTTTTAGCTAGATGAGCCAATGATAAAATTTTGGCCAATGAGATAGAAGTATAAGCACCCAGTTTAACTTCCAGGACAACGTGTTTTTCAAGTTATATAGCATGGCCATCTTCCACCCCTTTTCTCCTCTATTTTTGTTGTCAGGTTAAATGTAGATACAACAACTAGGAACTTGAGCTATGCTGAAATATGAGAAGGGAGCCATGGGGTTATTAAAGTGAAACAATGTGAGAGAAGGCAGGTGGGCTCCTTATGGAATTGCTATACTTCTATTGGATAGCTTTTTTTTGGATTGTAGATATTTAAGAGGGAAATGAAATTATATTTTGTTAAGCCATAGTTACTTGTAGGTGTTCTGTTACACGTAGCTAAACCTAAAGTTAAGTGATACACATATAAATTCATGCAAATTTACATATAGTTTCAGGATGGTATGTGTATATATGAGCCTCAAATTTATAATATTATTTTAGATATATTAACTATAAACAATTTTTGTATTCTGATTAAAAATTTTTCATATCCATTATCTTTCTTGGTCTGTTCACCTATAAAATAAGCATTGTTTTAATCTCATCTGTTTATTGATTTAAAGATTTTGAGGCCCAAGGTATATCTCTTGTCCAGAATTAAAAAAATAAAGAAGGCTGAGATAAGAGGTATATGTAGAGAGCCCTTGTAGCAACCTAGGCCCTGATTCGTCCATAATTTCTGTACTTTGTTTGAGCTGAGTCTCCTCCTAATAAACCATTTTTATAAAGTTGATCTGAATTGAGTTTCTTTTACTTGCTACATGAAGAATATTGATTATTTAAGACATAATAATGTAAATCTCAAGACATTTATTCCTGCTGCCCTTCAACATTTATTAAGTATTATTATGAGCCTGGCAGCTTAGGGTATTAAGTAGACTCTCATGCCTCACTTACGAAGATCAATGCTTTAAGAAAGAAATAGGCACAAACTACCAGAAAAGATTTAATATTGAGAGCTGAGACTTGCTATGAGAATTCTGTGGGGACAGCTCAAATGATTTTTAACCTCAAAGATTCTGTTGTGAAAATGTTAAGTCACCTCCATTTTTGGGAAAAGGAGTCTAGTAGGACATATCCCTTAACATGTCACAATTTTGTGAACTTCTGCTGGCATCTGAGACTCCTGAATGGTTTTTAATGATACTTTCAATCCTTAATTTTCAACCTCTCTTAATCTCTTCACTACATTTTTCAGAGCCTTCAGTGGTTTCTTTGTCAACAATCAAACAGCTGAATGTGTCTGGGGATGTCCTGGTACCCTATATTCTGTTCCATTGATCCAGGTATCTGTCTTTGTTCCAGTACCATGTCGTGTTTATCACTGTTGCCATGTAGTACAGTTTGTAGTATAGCTGTTTTATTCTTGTTGCCCAAAACTGTTTTTGCCATTCTGAGACTCTTCTGGTTCAATATCAATTTTAGGATTGCCTTCTCTAGATCTGTGGAGTATGCTGTTAGTATTTTGATTGGGATAGCATTGAATCTGCATAATACTGGTTCTGCCTATCTAGGTGAAGGGGACATCTTTTCATTTTCTGATGTCCTCTTAAATCTTCTTTATCAGAGTACTGTAGTTTATTTTTTTTTTTTTTGTAGAGGTCCTCCACTTCCTTGGTTAGGCTAATTCTTAGATAATTCATTTTTCTTGAAGCTACTCTAAATTGTATTCATAATTCCCTTCTCATTGAGCTCATTATTGGTACACACAAGTTCTAGTGATTCTTGCACATTGGTCTGTTCCCTGTTACATTACTCAAGCTGGTTATAAATTCAAAGCTCTCAGGTAAAGTTCTTTGGGTCTTCTACAGAATACTATAGATACTTCTGTAGAGTATTACGTCCTCTGCAAATAATAATTTGAACTCTTTCTTTCCTATGTATACCCCTTTTATTTCTTTTTCTTGCTTGATTGCTCTGGCTATGGTTTCTAGTACTATGTTGAATAAAAGTGGATATAATGGGCAGCCTTGCCTTGTTCCTGATTTTAGAGGGAATGCTTTTAGATTTTCCCCATATAATATGATGTTGTTGGCTGTTGGCTTGTCATAAATAGTTTTTATCAAATTCAGGTATGATCCTTCTTTCTATACCTGTTTTCTCCAGGATTCTTTTTTTTCTTTATGGTAGGGGCATTGGGTTTTCTCAAAAGCCATTTCCTCCATCTATTGACACAATTATGTAGTTCTTTGCCTTCTAACTTGATATATAATATTTATTGATTTACACATGTTTAACTATACTCATATCTCTGAGATGAAATCTAATTGATCTTGATGTATAATCTTTTTGATGATACAGTGTATTCTATTCACTAATATCTTATTGAGGGTTTTTGCATCTGTATTCCTTAAGGAAGCTACCCTGTAGTTTTCTTTTTTAGTTGTCCCTTTATCCAGTTTTGGAATCAGGGTGATACTGGCTTCCATAAAGAAATTTGGGAGTACTCCCTCCTCTTTTAGCTTCTTTAAAGAGCTTGAGAAGTACTGGTGATACAACATCTTTAAAGGTTTTACATAAATCAGCAGTAAATCCATCAGGTTCTGGGCTTTAGTTGGTAGATTCTTTATTACTATGTCAATTTCACTGGTTCTTATCAAGTTGTTCAGCATATTTGTGTCTCGTTGGGTTAGCTTTGGTAATTTATATAAGTCTGGGAATCTATCCATTTGTTCAAACTTTGCCAATTTGTTGGAACATAGTTTTTCAAAGTATTTATCTTCTGGATTTTGACAGTGTCTATTGTTATTTTTATCTTTTCATTTCTAACTGGATGGATGTGAATCCTTTGTTCTTTTCCTTGGTAAATGTGGCTAATAGATAAGGGTTTATCTATTTTTTTTATTCTTTCAAAGAACCACCTTTGTATGTGATTTTTTTGTCCTTTTCTGTTTTTTAAATTGTGTTTTTTTCTTTTGTTTCCCCATCCCAATTTTTTTTTTTTGTAAGCAAAACATTCATGGGTACATTTTAGAGATACACAATAATAACATTTGCCATGGGGAACTCATGTCTGTACATATCTTGTTTCTTCTATTTTTCCCATTTTTCTCTCCTCCCTTCTACTCTTCTTCCTGTCCTTATTTACAAAAGCTTTGTTTCCATTTTTTCCTTCTGTTTTTGGTTGGATATTGGGCAATTTAATAAAGATATGGGTTGTTGAGCCTTTTAAAAAATTATACTTGTTGAATTTTCTGTAAGCCTTACTTCCTGGCATATAGAACTCTTTCCTCATGTTTTGGTGGTTTCCTGCTATGCTTTCTGTAAACATACTAATAATTCTGTATTATCTTCTATCTGTTTTCACATTCTAGTTAGCCTTAGGTTGGCCTTTTTAGTATTGTCTAGTGGGTACAGGATGGTTTTTCTTGTTCTCTTAGTTTTTGTGGCTTACTTTTTGATAATTTATCACTTTGTCTTCAATTTTTGATAGTTTGTCTTCACACTGGGCATTTCTGCCACTTATGAACTCTATACGGTTTTTTTTATTTCTGCCTGAGATCTTTTTGAGGATTCTAGGTCCTTGTTGAGTCTATCATTCATGTTTTGTACCACTTTGGCCAGGCCATCCAACATTTTACAAATTTCCCCTGAATTTACCTGGGGCATACTGAGTGATAATGCTGTGCATTTTTTATTTATTTCCTCTTTGGGCTCATCTAGTTTCTTCATAACCTCTACAGACCTTTCATGGAGCTCTGCTACTTGGCATTTGCCTTCCACTCAGGTTGTGCTCTTAGGAGAGCTGGAAACCTTTGGGGTCTTCTGTTGCCTTGCTTCCTTATGATTCTGTGTCACTGAATATCCATTTTTTACTGATTATGATCCCCTGAAACTCTAGATATTGGCACGGAGAGAAAACTAGTTGTTATCTGCTACTGTATTACTTTGATTATGGTAGTAAACTCAGTGGCATCAAATGACAACTGGGAATTGCCAAACTCTCTGAGCCCCTACTGGACATCCCTTAATCAGATCCAAGAAGAATGTTATTTTAATGTAGAGAGAACACTTGTATCACTAGATTCTGCCGAGTGCAGGCAGCCATGTCAGAAGTCAAAGATATCACTAGATTTCAGGACCACTTCCTCTGATGATTTTATCCTCCGAATCTGGTCTTCCTCAGCAGAATACAGAAATTCCTGGTCTGATCCCAGGAGATCCCTATGTAGTTTCCTTTTCTCAAGGGTTCTCCTACTGACCTCCGTGGTGGTGTGACCCTGCGGTCCTGAGGAGAAACTCTGAGTGCTGGTCTCTTCTTCAGACAGTGAGGTAGCTGTCACCCCGTTTGCCCTGCACTGAGGAGCCCCCAGAAGGAACCCCTGAGGCGCCTTTGTCCTGTCAGCCCCAGGATTCCTCCCTGGGCTGGGACAAGAAGTGTAGAAACCAGTGTGTCCCCAGGGTGGGGATAGTAGTCTGGCAGGTTTGGGGATTCTTTCCGGGGATGGTCACATGGAGCCTTATTAGGTTTTAAAATCTCAGATTCCATTTTCTTCTGATGCTGCTACTTGTTCTTACTGCATAGTAAAAAATAATTTCTTAAACTTTTATAAATAAAATTATTTCTATGGCCTCCTTAACACCTAGCCAGTTTTTCTCATTGTCAAATCACAACTTGAATGTAAATATAGAAGAGTGTATAGTACCACCTATTTTACATACTTTCATGTTTCTATTTTTACATATTGGGTTCCTTAAAGTAGGACACACTTGTGTTTCTACACATGTCACAAATACATACATGATTTTTCCCTCTGGAAATACACAAAGCTTTGAAAGTCGTTTATTTTCTACTGCTTGGATAAAGCTAATTTCATGGAGCTAGTAAGGTTGATCAGGTCCCTGTAACTTACTTGCCTTACATTTTCACCCAGCAGTAAATACCAGCTGAAGGAGACTAGCATACCAGGCATTCCAAACCCTGCTCACCCTAAGAACTACATTTGGGTTGTCCCTCTGAAAATGAGATCAAGATGCTGGAAAAAGTTAGAAGACATTATTTTTCCTGCCAAAAGATTTGTAGATATGAATGAAGGAAAATGAAATATATGGATAGGGATTATTTACAGAAAAAATAAGAGAAACAGTTTCATAGCAAAAAGTACAATTTCCTAATGACATTTAATTAAGTCTGCACTAGAAAGTATTGCTCTCTGTGTTCGTTTTCATGCATTACATGAGAAACCTTTTATCACAGTTACAACAATTCACTCCAACATCTGGCCTGGTTTTTCCACCCCCTTGTAGCCTTTTCTAAAGAAACTTTTTATACACAAAAACATTCAGTTATTTTCTTTTGGTTGAAGAAAATTAAATCTTATAAAGTAGGTGTTCTCTACAACATCAAGGTTGATGAAAACCATACTCTCAAACAGGAAGTTGAAAAGACAGAATGGCAGGCAAGAGCTGACCCATCTGTACGGAAACATGTTACCATCCTGCGAGGGCCAAAACCACTGACAAGAACACACTATTATTTATGAAAAGCCTTGCGCCCTGGCTCTTGTCAGCCTCGTTCCCAAGCCACGGCTGGGCTGAGGGAGCGCGCTGATATCTGCCTGGCCTTGTATCCTCATAACTGTCAGGAGCAGAGGTGCGAGTGAAATATTAAGAGGAAAATGAGGTGGATGGACCAATCAGTGGCAGAAGAAGTAATTTAAAAAGCTGTGAGGAAAAAAGGACCTGCCAATCCTGACCATGTAACTCTAACTCTCCATTCAGTTTAATGAACCTTTAAATGGTGATGCGCAAGAGGCGGGGCTCCTTCGGAGCACTTCCACGCACTGCCCTAGACAAGGTTACTGGCTACGCCTGGGCTAACCCTATGTGCTTTTTGTCTTTTATTTATTTCTTTTATTTTAATTTTGTTTTTCTTATAGAGGAAATTACCATTCAGCAGTGGAGTAGAACGTGGAAAAAATAGGCTTGGAAACTGCATTAATTTTAATGTGCCAGAAATTATTTTGTGTATGGCTAAAAGGACATCATGAAAAGTTCTAGGAAGCCAGCTCAGCCACAGGAAATATATATCTTTTGAACATCTAATAGCACCATCATGGAACATACACAGCTTCTTCCTTTACGGGATGACCTCCCTTTGTTCTTCTAAGGGGATCGAGCTTTGGAGTAGGGGTACATATGTGGACAATCAGCCTAAGTATGAACACATTTAGTTTTAAGATGGTATATAAAATAACAGCATAAAAAGCCAAGTCTTCTACAAGCCATTATTTCAATATTGGATCAGTGCTTTTCAATTCCATTAATTAATAAAATACCTTTAGGGCCGGAGATTTATCTCAGTGGTTCCGGCACCAGCCTCACAAGCGCAAGGTCCTGAGTTCAATCCCCGGTAACCACATACAATGCTGGGTGTGGTGACTCATGCCCACCAGCAATCAATTCTACATACCACAGTGCTGAACGTGGTGGCTCATGCCTGTCATCCCAGCACTCAGGAGGCAGAGGCAGGAGGATTGCTGAGTTCTTGGCTTGCCTGGGCTCCATAGTGAGCTCAGGGCCAGCCTGAACTACAAAGTGAGACCCTGTCTCAAACAAACAAACAAACAAACAAACAAACAAAAAACCACTTTAATGCTGGGCATGGTGGCTCATGCCTGTAATCCCAGCACTCAGGAGGCAGAGGCAGGAGGATTGCTGAGTTTGAGGCTTGCTTGGGCTACATAGTGAGCTCAGGGCCAGCCTGAACTACAAAGTGAGACCCTGTCTCAAAAAAACAAAAATACCTTTAAGGACTTGATTATGTTTGGAAGATCATATTTCAATTTTGAGATCTAATTTCCATTTCTTATCTCATATCCATAAATTCTTATTCAACAAATCACAAAAAGCTCCAGTAATAATTATACCTCAGTCTGACAAATGCTTAATTGTCTTTATGGTACAGAAAGACTATTCTATCTTTTCTGGACTCAGGAACATTTATTTCTAATGATAAATGAACATTCACTATGTCACCTTGCACAGTTCTCTTATATGAAGAATGAGGCAAAGAACAGTTAGGTAATTTATACAAGGGATCATAGTTCCTGTTTACTAGCTTAATGCTTTTTACATAATTTGCCCAAAGTAACAATAAAGAGTGAAATGAGATTATGAACCCATGCACTCTGATTCCAGTTCCCATAGTCTTATCCACAATGCTGTGTAAACTAACACAACTTAAAACATCAACCTGCTAAATAGTTATGGCTTCTTTTATTGTACTCAGTAGTCAGTGTTTTCCAGAGAAAGAGAACCAAAAGGATATGTGTGCATGTGTGTGTGTACACACACATACACACAGAACCACACAAGTGTAACTAAGGAGGCTCAGAGCCATGATCTGCTATTTGCAGGTTACAGAACCAGGGAATCGGGGTGGTGTAACTCAGTCCAGATGTGAAGGCTTGCCAAGAGAATGGAGCAGGCATACAAGGCAGAGGTTGATGGCAAGAATGAGTCTGAATTTTAAAAACCCAAGAACTAGGCTCTAGAACATAAGCCTTGAACATGGAACAGTATTATCTAGTCAGGCCCTTAACATGTTGGGAAACCCAGCCCTATTTATTGTACCAACTCTAACGCTAAGTATTCTGCAAACGGCCTCACATAACAGAAATGATGTTTTACCAGCTCTGTGGGTAGTCTTAGCTTAGTCTAGCTGACACATAAAATTAATTATCAAATTGAGTTAAGACAGAACATAGAATGAGGTAGAAGTCAAGTAAGAACGTAGCATCATCACAGACCTGAAATGGGTTCTCATGGACATCCTACAGTGAGGCTGAGTGCACTATCCCAGGCTGTCATGTTTAGGCACTGGGTGCGAGAGCCATGCAGCGTTCACTGATTCCTTGATTGTCCCTGCCCCCTACAGGCTGCCCCTTTCATCAAGAGGAGGTTTGAAGTGAGCTGGAAAGAAAGTGGAAAGGAGAGATTGTTCAGTGCGTGTGATCATCCTAGTGGCCAAAAGATTTTTTTTTTTTTTTTGAGACAGGGTCTTACTTTGTAGTCCAGGCTGGCCCTGAGCTCACTATGTAGCCCAGGCGAGCCTCAAACTCAGCAATCCTCCTGCCTCTGCCTCCCGAGTGCTGGGATTACAGGTGTGAACCACCACACCTGGCAAATTTTTTTTTTTTACAAGAATTTGAAATTGAAAAGTAAGAGTATCCAAAGCACCCAATAATTACATTTTATAATTCCCAGAATGAGGATTATTAGACTGATACAAAATGCTTACACTCAGTTTATATCATGCTTTAGCACTCATATTTATGATCCAGTTTCAAGTCCTGAAATAGAAAGACAGAAAGAAAGAAAGAAAGAAAGAAAGAAAGAAAGAAAGAAAGAAAGAAAGAAAGAAAGAAAGAAAGAAAGAAAGGAAGGAAGGAAGGAAGGAAGGAAGGAAGGAAGGAAGGAAGGAAGGAAGGAAGAAAAAAGAAAAAGAAGTTAGCCCAGTTTCTCCATTACAAATCACCATTGAGATAAGACTCCAGGGGATAGCTGATGGCTACATGGTACATATACCTGTGCTGTACAGAAACAACATATAAGATATATATACATAAATGTACACTTTAATATACATGTAAAAATTCCTTTCTTCCCTTGTGGGAAGAGTTAGGTATTCCTATCATATAGCACATACGCAAAGATGGTAAGGATTAGCATTATTTGTTTCGAGGCAATGCCAGTGAAGCACTGCCTTTGGAAAGGGAGATCAGCACACAGACCAAGTGTTCTAAGAGGGGAAATGTCTTCTGCTTTTTCCCCTTGATAACTGAGTCTGAGATTTTTAAGAAGTCTGACCATCTGTAATAACCAGGTTCAGTCTTTGTTTAACAAACATTTTGTGAGCTATGGATTAACAATATCTTCACAGTCTCTACTTAGGAACCTAATAATTTTTGGTTCAAAATTTAGAAGAGGCACTCAGGCAAAACTTAAACTTTACTGCATTATAAAATGTTTTAGTATAATTAGAATACATTATAGCAATAAAAACTATAATATAAATGTTGAAAAACACCCTCAAAACTTTCAAATGAAGCCAGGCATAGTGATGCTAGGATATAATCCTAACACTCAGGAGGGTGAGGCAGGGGCATCTCTATGAATTTGAGGCCAGCCTAAACTACATTGTGGAACCTTGTCTCAAACAAACAAACAAACAAACAAACAAACAAACAACAAAAACCAGGTGGTGGCTCATGCCTCTAATACTAGTCATCTCACAAGCTGAGGCAGGAAAATCATAAGCTCAAGCCCAGCTTGGACAGTGTTACAACTTAGCAAGAATCTATCTCAAAATTTAAAAGAGAATTAGGATACACCTCAGTATTAAGGCTCTGGGTTCTTAACCCCCAGTATCAAAAAACAAAAAATAAAACACAAATGAAAACAATATATGTAGAAACAAGATTTTTAAAATATCTGATTAAAGTTGTTCTACTAACTCCTTCAAATAACCAAAAGAGGCAGAGGGAATAAGCAGTAAGACACTTTGATAGGATGTTTTCCACCTGGCCTATAAAGAAATGAAGAAAGGGAACCATTATTAATATTTGGACTATAAAAAGGCAAGGAGGGGGTAAGGGAGGCTTTCATTTAGCCTCTGAGAACTATTTATACAATTAGCAGATATGTCAACAACCAGATTTCCAAACCTCCAAAGAAACATACCACCGGGGTACCCTGGCAATTATATTTTAATATAAATTGCCCCTTGGGAATAGCAAAGTTAGTCTTGAGCAGCGAACCACTCTCTGAAGGCATTTACAGTAAGCACACACAGGGCAAAGCTGCCACACATCCAAGATACTATCAATCGTAAGTTATACTGCAAAGGTGTTAAAGACGGAAAAGAAATGTGCATTGTTCAGTGATGAAATACAGGAAGGATGTGACAATTTCAGTGGTGGGGATAATCTGATGAACTATTTCAATTACTTGTTCTAAACTACAGTCTCTGTCCAGAAACACACAATTAAATCCGGGCCTAGGCCCCCTTGAAACGGAGTGGCATGCAATATCTCCCTGGATGGGTAACAGGGCCAGTGATCTCTGTGTAATTTGCCTTTCGTATCTGGGGAGGAGATGCTCTTGTCACATGCCACTCATATTTGTAACACATTTTTACCTGGGAGAAAATCAGAACTCCGAGTGAGTATTACACATGCTGTACCTCAGTGACTCGAGTTATTAACTGATTTAACTGCTATTCTTCCAGGTTTATTTTTCTTCTTCGCTTTCCTTTTTTAATATTTTTAATGTGGTGTTCTATTTTTTCCTTTTTTTCTTCTGTTTTACTTTGGTCTGTGCTGATTTTTAATATTTGAGCAAATTCATATATGATAAAATTCCCCACTTGAAACTATTCAAGTCCATGGATTTTATCTTTTTCACAGGGTTGTACAACTGTCACCACTAATTCCAAAACCTTTAAATCATTCTTTGAAGAACCCCAAAGCCATCAGCAGTCGTTCCTCATCTCCTCCCTCCTCCCCAGCTCCATTGCCACCCCTCCTCCAGCCCCTAGCAACCACAAATCTGTCTGTCTCTACAGATTTGCCGGTTCTGGATGGTTAATGTAAATGAAGTCATAAAACATGTGGCCTCTGCGTCTGGCTTCTTTCATTTGGCATCATGTTTGCAAGGTCCATCCATGCTGGAGCGTATGTTAGTACCTGATCTATTTCTGTGACTGAATATTGTACACTAGAATACATTTTGTTAAACCATTCACCAGTTGAAATACTTGAGTTCTTTCTAATTTGGAGGTATTGTGATGAAAATTGATCATTAATGTACAAGTTTTGTGTGATCATACATCTTCAATGCTCTAGAGATAAGAGTGGATTTACTGAGTTAACATGTTGAAGGACAATTTGTAGGTCATACAGGAACTCCAAGATCAATTTTCTGAGGAAGTGCCAAGGCCTTTTCCAAAGTGGCTGCACTATTTTACATCACACCCATTCCCACCAGCAATATATGAAAATTTTTATTCTTCATGTCCTTGTCAATACTTGGTATGGTCCTTTTCCTAACTATAGACATCATGGTGGATGTGAAATTATTTCTCCTTGTTATGGCTTTTATTTGCATTTTCCTAGGGATGAATGAAGCTGAGGATCTTTCCATGTGCTCACTGGTCATCATTTTTGAGTGATTAATAGCGTGTGTCAACTTCACTGGGCTGAGGGAGGCCCAGAGAGCTGGTAAAACATTATTTCTAGGTGTATCTGTGGGACTGTTTGCAGAATACATTAGCATTTGAATTGACAGACTGAGTAAAAAGATGACTGTCACACGTGGAGGTGGTCATGATCCAAACCACTGAGGGCCTGAGCGGAATACCAACTTTGTTTTCTGTTGGCATTGGCCATCCATCTTCTCCTGCCTAGTGTTCCCAGTTTTCAAGTCTCCAGACTTAAACTAGGATTTACACCACCAGTTCCTCTGGTTCTCAGGCCTTCAGAGTTGGGTTGGACCTGTACATTGGGATTTCCTATACTTCCAGTTTAAAGACAGCGTTTTATGGGATGGCTCAGCCTGTATAAAACCATGAACCAAACTGTGAGAATAAATCTCTGCCTACCTGTCATTTCAATATGTATGTCCTCCTTAGTTTCATTTCTCTGGAGAACCCTAACTAATTCAGATTTCTGGTACTGGAAGTGAGGGGCTACTAGAACAAATACCTAAAAATGAGGAAGCAGCTTTGGAGCTAGATAAAGGACAGAGCTAGAAACATTACGAAGTGCATGCTAGAAAAAGGGTAGATTTCCATGGACAAAATTTAAAAGCAAATCTGGTGAGGACTAAGAAACAAAAGAGAAGAACTATAAAGAAAGCTTCAATCTCCTTAGAGAACATTTAAGGAATCAAAAGACAAAATGGTGGTAGAAATATGAGTGAGAAGAGTTATTCTGATGAGGCCTCAGATAACAAGGAAGACAATGAAAATTGTAGAATAGGTAATCTTTGTTATAGAAAGGCAGTGAACTTAGCTCAATTCTGCTCATGTATTTTATTGATGATGGAACTTTCAAGCAATGTATGATCTAGATATAACTCATCTATTTTACTTCACAATATTGCACTTTGTGCTTTTTAAAAATTCAAGGCTGATGGCAAATCTTCCTTGAGGTATGATCAAAATATACAGTGAAGGTTAAAATTTTGAAAGTTTTATTACAATAAAAAGGCACATTTGTCATTAACTCCTGGCAAAATATTCCCCCTTGCACACTTACTACATTGTTCTTCTCACTTTATGAAGCAGTTCTAGGTATGTTCTTATGAGTATTTTTATGTGGTATGATTAAAAAATACACTAAATGCATGCCACTTGTAATGGCATACATGTGCAATTCCAGCACTTGCCAGGCAGAGGTAGGAAGACTGCTGCAAGGCCAGCCTGTGCTATAAAGTGAGTTCAAAGCCAGCCTGAATTGCATAGCAAAACTTTGTCTCAAAAAGACACACACTTTATAAATAAAACCTCAGTCACACAAGAACTAGCAGAAGGAATCAACAACTGGGATCTCATCTTATTAAAAAGCTTCTGCACAGCAAGAGAAACCACTAGCAGAGAATAAAGACGACTTACAATATGGAAAAAAATTTTACCAGCTGTTTCTCAAGAAGTCTACTATCTAGATTATATAAAGAACTTTAAAAATAAGCGCCACGAAGTATTACTTTGCCATAAAGAATGATGAGATTGAATTATTTATACTCAAATGGATGTACCTTCAGGACATACTCATAAGTGAAAGAAATAGGTCACAGATGTGTAAATATTGTACATTTTCTCTGGTATGAAAAATTGAAGTTATAAATGTGTTCTAGAATGCATGATATTGTGAAATAGCAAATATTCAAAGGGTAATGGGGTTTAGGGGTAAATAATGAAGAAAGAAAAAAATTGATGGTTAAAAAAGGAAACAATGCTTGTGTATATAGGGATGGGGGAGGTAGAGCGGGTTGGGGAGGGAGAAAATTAAGAATTAAGTTGTGTTATATACTGGTACAAATTCTCAATGTGGAGTGTAATTGTGATGTGTATATATAATGTACCAATAAAATGTACCAATTAAAAAAATCAGCACCCACAATGTAAAGATCCAGGTCAAAAATGGGCATCTGAAATGAACAGACACTTTTCAAAGGAAGAAGAGCAGCTAAGAAACACATGAAGAAATGGTCAGTACTGCTGGTAATTCAAGAGATGCAGATGAAAATAACACTGAGATTCCATTTCACTCCACAAAGAATGGCTGCTATCATGAAATCAACCAACAACAAATGCTGGTGGAGCTGTGGGAAGAAAGGAAACCTTCTCCACCGTTGGTGGGAATGTAGGCTGGTGCAACCACTATGGAGATCAGTGTGGAGATTTCTGAAAATCTAGAATTAGAGATCCATTTGACACTGCTATTCCCCTGCTCAGTATATACACAAAAATTTTTAAAAATCATACCACAGCAACATATGTGCAGCCATACTCATAGCAGCTCAGATTGTGATAGCTTAATTTTGGAAACAGCCTAAATGCCCATCAACTCTTGACTGCATAAAGATAATATGTTTTTAAAAAATAAAATGGTGTACTACTCAGCCATTGAAAATGACAATTTTGAGTCATTTATATTCAAATCAATGTACCTTGAGGGCATATTCATAAGTGAAATAAATAGGATGTGTAAAAACCATGTCATTTCTATGGCATGAGAAAATGAAGGTATAAATGAGTTCCAAAATGTATGATAGGAATTGTGAAGTAGGAAGAAAATGTTCAAACGGAAAAGAATAAAAGGGGGTGAGGTTAAGTAAAGAAGGGAAAGAAAAAATCTGATGGTTAAAAAAGAAAACAAAGCTTATGTATATGGGGGTGGGGTTGTAGGGAGGGCAGGGGAATGGGAAAAAATGAGAATTAAGATATATCATGTACTGGCACAAACTCTAAATGTTGAATGTGATCATAATGTATATATAAAATGTGCCAATAAAATATTTTTTAAAAGACACATACATAAATAGACAAAATGCTATTGCTAAGAGTAACTCAGTGGAAAGACAGGCTCATAAAAAACTATCCTGATACTTCTTCACTCACCTTACCATCAGATCTGGTATTACACAACATCTAGCTCTTCTCCAAAGTCAAGATGATTATGAAAGATAAATTATTTGAATCAATTCAGGACATAGAAACAGTAATGACAGTGTGACTAAAGATGCTCACAAAACAAGACACCTTAGTTACTTTTGTCATTGCTGAAACAAAATACCTGACCTCCAAAGTTAAAGAATTAAATGTTCATTTATCTCACAGTTGCAGATATTTTAGTTCAGAGTTTGCTGCCTCCAAGACAAGGTGGCATGGCAGAAGGATACTGCAGAGGAGAAACAGTTTATGGTGGGAAGAAGGCAATAAAGTAGCAAAGAAGCAGCAGCAATTGACAAGCCATCAACAGAGACCCTCTTTCTTTCCCATATATCTTTTTTTTTTTTTTTGCATTTTTTTCTTATCCAGGCTAACCACTCTCTCCCAAGGTGGGGCAGCCTTAATCCTATCATTGCACCATAATTCAATCCCAGCACCATATCCTTGATCCAAGCAGCACACATCCTAGATCCAACCACCTCCTAAAAGCCCAATCTATGACACATAAGTCTTTGCAGGTATATCTAGCTACAAGACATAACAGAAGATTTCCAGAACTGCTTCAGAAATAGAAAAAACCATGGACACATGCATTAGATGTAAGAGGGAGTATTTTGAAGTGGATTAATGGTATTGCATCTTTTATTGTAATAATTTTTTAGTTTAAATATTCACTGAACAAAACAAAAAAATAAACATTCAACATAGTTTTCAATCATCCTGGTGGATAATTTCTGATGGCATCTCCACTAATCAAAGGGTTTTCAATGTAGATTAAACAGCTTTCTCTTAGAAGAAGAGGCAATCTATGACTTTCATAATTGTAGAAAAAAAATGCCTAAATTCAAACCTTGGAAGAACAGGCTGCCTCATTTGTTAGGAATTAATGCAGCTGGTGACTGTGACCCAAAGCCAATACTCATTCCCCATCTTGAAAATATTGGGGCCTGTAAGAATTATTATTATTTTTTTTTCTTTTGAGACAGAGTCTCGCTTTGTAGTTCAGGCTACCCCTGAGCTCGCTATGTAGCCTAGGAGAGCCTTAAATTCAGCAATCCTCCTGCCTCTGCCTCCTGAGTGCTGGGATTATAGCGGTGAGCCACCACACCTAGCACTGTGATATGTGGTACTGATTGTTGGTGGGCGTGAGTCACCACACCCAGTATTGTTGTATGTGGTTACCAAGGATCAAACTCAGGACCTTGCACTGGCTAGGCAGGCACCAGAACCACTGAGCTAAATCTCTGGCCCAGGTAAAAATTATTTTAACTTGATTCTGCCCATCCTCTGTATAAATGGAACAGCAATCCTAAATAGCAGCATTACATCTGTTGTAAACCTCTTTTTACAACATGGTTTATTGGGTACTTTAAACCCACTGCTGAGACATAATGCTGGGAGGGGGAGATGTATTTCAAAATATTACTGTTCATTTACAATGCATCTGTTCATTCAAGAACTCTCAGGTAGACAAAGAATGAGATTCAATGATGTTTCCATGCCTACTCAAATAGCATCTATTTTGCATCTTGCAGAACAAGAAGTAATTTCAACTTTCAAGTCTTATTATTTAAAACCTATACGTTATAAGGCTATTGCTGCCATAGGCACTGATTCCTGTGAGGATCTGGACAAAGTAAATCAGAAGCCTTCTGGAAAAGATTCACCATTCTAAATGTCTGTAAGAACATTCATGGAAGGAAGTCAAAAGCAAGCATTTGGAAGAAATTGATTTTCACCCTCATGCACAAAATGGAAGGATCCAGGAATTCAGTGGAGGAAATAAACTTCAGATGTGATGGAAATGGCAAGAGATTTAGAAGTGGAGCTTGAATACGTGACTTGGTAACTATAATGTCACAGAAAACTTTAACAGGTCAGGAGTTGCTTCTTATAGATCAGCAAAAAATATGTCGGTGAGTTTAAATCTGCTGTTGCTAAAGATCCTGTGAACACTGCTGAACTGACAACAGAGGATTTAGAAGAGTATATAAACTTAGTTAATAAAGCAATGGCAGTGTCTGAGAAGACCTATTCCAATTTTGATGAGTTCTATTGTTTTTAAAATGCTACCAAACAACATCACATGCTACAAAGAGATTTTTCACAAAAAGAAGAATCAATTGAGGCAGTAAACTTCACTGTTGTCTTATTTTAAGAAATTTCCTCAGCTTCCACATCTTCAGCAGTCACCATTCTGATCTAACAGTAGCCATCAATTCTGAGAGAAGCTCTATCAGCAAAAATATTATTGGTCCTTAAAGGTGCAGGTTATTGTCAGCATTTTGTTGTAATAAAGTATTTTTTAAAGTATGTTCATTTCTCAGATAAAATGACATTGTATACTTAGTAGACCACAGTACAGTGAAAAAGTAACTTTTATATGCATTAACGAAAATTCATGTGTTTCATTTTCACACTGATCTCCATAGTGGTTGTAACTGTCTACATTCCCACTAAGAGTGGAAAAGGGTTCCTTGTTCTCCACAGCCTTACCAGCACTTGTTGCTGGATAATTTTGAAATAGCAGCTATTCTTTGTGCAGTGAGATAAAATCTCAGTGTTGTTTTCATCTGCATCTCTAGAGTGACCAGTGATGTTGAGCATTTCTTCAAATACTTCTTAGCTGCTTTACATCTTCCTCTGAAAAGTGTCTGTTTCAGTTCAGATCCCCAGTTATGAGTTGGGTCTTTAAATTTGGGGGGCTGATTTTTTAAGCTCTTTATATATTCTAGATTGTAGCGCTTTGAGAAACAGTTGGTAAAAATATTTT
Source organism: Thryonomys swinderianus (assembly GCA_004025085.1). Classification (NCBI taxonomy): domain Eukaryota; kingdom Metazoa; phylum Chordata; class Mammalia; order Rodentia; family Thryonomyidae; genus Thryonomys; species Thryonomys swinderianus. The sequence continues at coordinate 6,448 of PVIC010007556.1, read as the reverse complement.
TCCATACTGTTAGTTGTCTTTTCACTCTGCTGGTGGTTTCTTTTGCTGTGCAAAAGCTTTTTAATAAGATGAAATCCCATTTGTTGATTTATTCTTGTAGTTCTCATGCTATAGAAATTTTGTTCAAAAGTCTTTCCCTAAGCAAATGTCTCCATGAATACTGCCTAACCTGTTTTGCAGCAGATTTAGAGATTTTAGATATTAAAACAGAAAGTTTTAATATTTAGGTCTCTAATCCACTTTGATTTTAGTTTGGTACACAGTGAAAGAGATGGATCTAGCTTCAGTCTTTGACAAGTTTAAGTCCAGTTTTTCCAGCACCATTTGTTAAAGAGGTTACCTTTCCTCCATTGAGGTGTCTGTCAAAGATGAGGTGGCTAAGTGTATTTGGCATTGTTTCTAGATCTTCTAATCTGTTCCACTGATCCTCCAGTCTGATGTTTGGCCAGTACCGTGCAGTTTTTATCACAGTGGCTTTGCAGTATACTTTCAAATTAGGGCCTGTGATACCCCCAACCATGTCCTTGTTTCCTAGAATTGTTTTTGCTGTTCTAGGTCTTCTGTGATTTCAGATGAATTTTTGGATGATTTTCTTTAGATCTGTGAAATACACTGTAGGGATTTAAATTGGGATTACATCGAATCTATATTGTAATTGTGGGAATGTAGCCATTTTGACTGTGTTGGTTCTTCCTACCCAGGAACAAGGGATGTCTTTCTATTTTCTAATAGCTTTTTCAATCTTCTTTTTCAGAGTGTTGTATATTTCAGAGTAGAGTTCTTTCACCTTCTTTGTTAGATTGATTCCTAGTTATTTCATTTTATGGGATGCTATTGTAAAAGGAACTTACTCCCCAATTTCTCTCTCAATAAGTCTGTCATTTCTGTATAAAAATGCTATTGATTTTTGAGCATTGATCTTGTATCCAACAATGCTACTAAATTTGGCAATTAAGTCTAACAGTTTTTTAGTGGAGTTTTTAGGATCTTCTATGTCATCAGCAAATAGTGTATTATGGTTATCATTTAATTGGAAAAACTGTTGGTCAGCAGAGTGTTGTTCAATTTCCATGTGTTTGTGGGGGTCTTGGAATTTCTTTTGCTATTCAGCTCCAATTTCAAGGCACTATGGTCCCACAGTATACAGGGGATAATTTTAATTTATTTGCATTTATTTAAACATGTTCTATGAACTAGTATGTGGTCTATTTTGGAGAATGACCCATGAGCAACTGAGAAAAATGTATATTCTGACTTTGTCTGGTGAAATATTCTGTAGGCTTCTATTAAGTCCATTTGTTCAAAGGTTTGGTTCAGTTCAAGTATTTCATTATTGATTTTTTGTCCAGTTGATCTATCTAGTTGTGACAGAGGGGGTATTGAAGTCTCCTACTACTATTGTATTAGTGCTTATCAGGGTTTTCATATCCATTAATATTTGTTTTATATGGTTAGGTACACTGGAATTTGGTGTGTAAATATTTATGAATGTCATCTCTTTCTCTTGGATTGTTTCCTTAGAAGGATTTAGTGTCCTTTTTTGTCTCTTTTAATCAGTTTTGGTTTGAAATCTATTTTGTCTGTGAGTAGGATAGCCACTCCTGCTTTTTTGCAGTATTCTGTCACATGGAGAATTGTTTACCATCCTTTTACTTTCAATCTATGGCTGTCTTTCTGAATTAGTTGTGTTTCTTGTATGTAGCATATTGTGGACCTTGTTTCTTTATCCATTCTGCCAGTCTGTGTCTTTTAATTGGTGCACTGAGGCCATTGGTATTAATGGTTATGACTGATAGGGCCTGATTTATACCTTTCATGGAGTTTTCCTGTTCTTGGCTCTTTTATTCTTTGCTTTTCCCCTTTCCATTCAGTTTCTTGTCTTGCCCAATGAGTTCAATCTGTTAGATCTCATGAATTTGTGACCTTTATTGTTCTTTTCAAGATATTCTTTAGAATGTTTTGGAATGTAGGTTTTGTAATTATGAAGTTTTTCATGTGTTCTTTGTGATGGACGTCTTATTTCTCCATCAGTTTTAAAAGATAGTTTTGCAGGATATGTCAGTCTAGTTTGGACATTATTTTCCTCCAAAACTTGAAGCATTCACTCCAGGCTCTCCTTGCATTGAGCATTTTCGTTGAAAAGTCTACTGTGATCCTAAGGAGCTTCCCTTTATATGAGGTTTTTTTTCTTTTTTCTAACTGCTTTTAGAATTTTATTCTGTTGTTGGATATCTGGAGCCTTGATAATTATATGCATAGGTATATATTTTTTTATATCACAGCCTTTTGGAGCCTTATATGCCTCATTTATCTTTATGTCTAATTCTTTTCCTTTGAGTTTTTTGCCATTATATCTATGAACAGTTTTTAATGTCTTCTGCACTCTCTCCTACTGCTTCAACGACTCCAAACAGCCTTGTTATTCTTCTTTGAGTCGTCTATGAGCCATTTGATTGATTTCTCATGGTCCCTTGCCATCTTCCATAAGTTATTCCTTTCCTGTTCATTGGCTGTGATCCTCAGCCTTATTCATCCTATTTCACAAACTTTTGTTCTCATTTTTCATCACCTGGGACTCTGCTTGAAGCCGTTTAAAAGGTTCCACTGCTTTTGTTATCAGATGTCCCTGATCTGTTCTTTAATCATATCTTTCACTGTGGACAACATCTCTGTTTTCATCTCAGAGATCAGTTCTGATTTCCATTTTAGTAGATCAGCTTTTGTTTCCAGTTCAGAGAGTCCTGGTGACTGAGCTTCATTTTGCTCCATTTTTTCTTTTCCCTGAATTCTCCTGTGGTGGTGATCTTTGTGTCTGGGTTCTTAAATTTTTTCTCATTTCTGTTGTGCTGGCCAGCACTGAAAGTCACTGCAGAACCTAAAGGGCACTTACTCAGACTCACCCAATCAGGAATGGAGGTTCCTCAGGCTTCTGGTCTGGATCCTATGACAGGCAGGCTGCAAGGCAGCAGTGCAAGTCACTGCGTGACCTCCATGGCACTTACTCAGACTCATCTGCTAGAGAATGGAGGTTCCCTGGACTTCTGGACTGGATCTGATGACAGGAAGTCTGCTAGAGGGTAGCAGTAGTCACTGCAGAACCTCCACAGGGCTTAACCAGACTTGCCCATAGGGAATGGAGGTCCCGCAGGCTTCTGGTCTGGATCCAATCTAAAGTTCTAAATTTTGATGATATTAAATTGTGCTTAAATTTTAACCGTAATATTCTTTGTAAAATTTGTCATTATGAAACAAGGAGCTATAATTAAAGTGCAGCGGTTTTCATTATTTACTTGACAAATAACAGACAAAGCTGCTAATAATTCCTGTACTGGTACAAAAGACAAAATATCTCTTCCTATCTAAAAAGACATATCTATGAAATAGGGAAATTTAGAATTTTACGGTCAAAAGACATAAGTTCTTTTTGTCATAAGAAGTCTATAATAAAAAGTGTTATTTATTCCCTATGCAAGTAAGAAAACTAATTGTTTGGAAGTCTACCAAGATAAATCTGACCTTATTCATTGCCAGTGGAGAAAAGTTAGGGCCATCTCAAGATATTCTATCTGCTTGGAAAATTTCCATATTTGTAAGTTAGTCTGGAATTTATGTCTGAACTAAAAGCTGATATTAATCCCCAGAACAGTTTTGCTTGTCATCATTTCTAAAGTTGTAAAGATAGACAAACATACTCTCCCTGCTACATTTCAAATATGTTCAATCATTTAAAAAGCTTATTGTAAAATATCTATGCCAATATGTATAATATATTTGTTTCTTCTACAGAGATCTTCAACTGCCAGAACTTTGCTTTGATAATAATAAAATGTGCTATGGTGACTTCCAAGTATTGTATAGTTTTGCAATGGAAAACAAGCTGGAGAAGCTTTGAAGGTTTGTCAGAATGTGCAATGTCTGGGTGGCAAGTGGGATTTCACTCCGCCCAAGGGACATTTGTGAAACCATCTTTTCAGCCATCTGTTGCTTTGTATCTACAATTCTTTTGGAAGCCAGTCAAAAAAAGATGACAAGTGAAAACTATTTTGGCAACAAAACAAAAACTAAGAAACCCAAAACAAGCATCTTCCCATAAACAGTTGGACTTTTGGATCTAAATCATATGGGGCAATACTTTAGAAAATGCATGTTAAAATAAGTGAAAATACCATAAGATATAAGAATTAAAAAGGAATCAGGAAGCAACTGGTCTGTTCCTTCTCACAAGACAAGCTTTTTGAGGTCAATAGCTGTATTCTTAGAAACTCAGTGCCAGGTAAATAAATGTGAAAACAGGGTACAAGAAAGATGCAGTACATTCGTACTCTAGACTGAGGTCTTCCTTCTCTCCTCTCTCCTTCCCTCCTCTCACTACCCCAATCCCTCCCTCTGCTCCTCCTCCTGTCCCTCCCTATGTATCCGAAGTGTGATACATATAAACCATGGAACCTTGAGTTACAAGCAGCCTCACATACAAATTGGATTATGATTAGAATTTTGAATTACATGAAACTCTTGAGTTACAACCTGAATGCCAGCCTCTCTTGTGTGGGGTTAATTGAGAAATACTGAGCCAATGTCTTTCTAAGAACATAGAGATCTCTCTGGGAGAAAATGTGGTGTAAAATTATAAAAGAGAGAGAATTTGAAGGCTGTGTAGAGGAGTCTGAGCTTTCAGTTGATACCATATCAATGACACTGTCATTATAAGAGAGTGCACAGGCTGCACATGGACACTAGTGATGTTGAGGAACAGGTATAAGAATACTCAAGGGGTGGGCCGGAAGGTTAGCTCAGTGGTCTGGAGCCTGCCTCACAAGCACAAGGTCCTGAGTTCAATCCCCAGTAACCACATACAATGCTGGGCATGGAGACTCACGCCCACCAGCAATCAACCAGCAATCAGCACCACATACCACAGTGCCGGGCGTGGTGGCTCATGCCTGTAATCCCAGCACTCAGGAGGCAGAGACAGGAGGATTGCTGAGTTCGAGGCTTGCCTGTGCTACATAGTGAGCTCAGAGCCAGCCTGAACTACAAAGCGTGACCCTGTCTCAAAAAAGAAAAAAAAAAAAAAGAATACTCAGAGGAACTGTCTACAGAGGAACTTCAGCAACTTCTGGCTGAGCAGCAGAAAATGGCAGCTGAGGAGCTATCTGAAGAAGAGGGAGAGTATTAACAGTAAGTGCAGGAATGTTCTTCTGAAATAAAGGAGATCCTGAAAAAACAGACAGAGCTACAAACATTTCTAGAGAAGATCCATCTAGACAGAAAAAAACCAACTGTTGCATTCACTTGTTTAATGACAATGTCACGTTATATTATAGAACAGTGTTAAAAGACAGAAAAGACAATATTTGACCAGTGTTTAGTTCTGAAAAAGTTGAGACCCAGTAAACCATAACCAAGTCCTAGTGGGCTCAGATTGTCTCAACAAGAGGAAGGACACCAGAGAGGCAGATTCCCCTCCTCATGGAAGGAGAGCCTCCTTCGAAACAATACCACTTTCCATTTCATCTTCCTTGCCTAAAAGCCAAAGATGTCAGCTTGAAAGGTGAGTACATTATGAAATGGTTGGTTCTGATAAACTAGAGACATTTTATAACTTCCTTAGTGGGTACATTAGGAAAGATATTGGTGTTTCTCATAAATTACACACATTACACAGCCCCTTTATATTATGAAAAGGTTAGTTAAGTGGTACTTTGGGAGGTTCAAAATGCATTATGGGCATTTCCATTATTTTTTATGGGAAAAAGAGACCTGCTTACAACCAACTTGAATTATAATCAGCTCTCACACATGACTTGAGTTCATAAATTAAGGGTCCACTGTATAATAGAATACTACTCAGCAGTAAAAAAGATAGCCACATGATACAAAAGGAAGTATACATGAAACTGATAGTTCTCAATGACATTTGAGGGGAAAACCTATCTCAAAAGGCTACTTATTATATGATCAGTTTATAGAACACATTAAAGTGACAAAATTACAGACATGAAAAACATACTAATAGTTGCAAAGAAGCAGGATCAATAAAAATAAAAATACTGTGTGAGGTGGTAATAAGTGTTATGGAAAAAGACAAAGTGTAGTATAAAAGATCAGATGCACTGTTTGGGGACAGGCTGGTCAGCAAGACTGCTCTGAAGAAAGTAAGAAGGGGTGCAAATGGGTATCCAAGGAAGAGGGGACAGATAGAATTTATATTTTAAAAAAAGGAATGGGAAAGAAAAATATGTCCCTGTATATATGAGGATGAGGTATTGCTGTAAGAAAATATGAGAAACTGTCACATCAGCTGTTTCCAAGATGGGTAAATGTAGTCATGAGGTTGGACAGGCAGGCTGGAAGGAAGTTGTCCCATTAAATGTAATTTCTAAGCTTTGGCATTTTGAACTGTGTTATTAAAAAATACGTAACAGTGAGATTATCTTTTTTTTTTTTT
>PVIC010007555.1:0-50604 GCA_004025085.1 Thryonomys swinderianus | reverse complement strand
ATTAAAATTTCATTACTAATTCTTTTTATTTTTATTTTTTTTTGAGACAGGGTCTCGCTTTATAGTTTAGGCTGGCCCTCAGCTCACTATGTAGCCCAGGCAAGCCTCGAACTCAGCAATCCTCCTGTCTCTGCCTCCCTCAAACTCAGCAATCCTCCTGTCTCTGCCTCCCCAGTGCTGGGATTACAGGCCTGAGCCACCACACCCAGCACTGTGGTATGTGGTATTGATTGCTGGTGGGTGTGAGTCACCACACCCAGCATTGTATGTGGTTACTGGGATCCAACTCAGGATCTTGTGCTTGTGAGGCAGGTGCTGGAACCATTGAGCTAACTCTCCAGCCCTCATTCCTAATTCTTATATTTTTTCTGTGGAGTTGATAAGAATATAGAGAATTCAATATGCATACTAGTAAAGAAAATTATTATAGTAAATATTGCTTTGTAAAGGAAGTGATTACATATTTTTGTCTATTAATTTATAATTTCTATTATTTAAACTTTTCCACATTCATATAGTTCTGAGGTACCTTTGGGTTGCTAAGAGATTATTATGTTTTCATTACAGATGTTTAAAGAAAGGTTTACTTGAACATTGGAATTTGAAATGAAATTTTTATAGGAGTCATTATTTTAAATGGATGACAGTAATGATTTTCTGATGCTGAACTGTCTATTGTAGACTGCTACTTGGTCTGTCACCATTTTCTACACCCCCCCGCCTTGAGCAAGCCACACAGGTAGAGTCAACATTTGAAACAAGCTTTCCTTCGAGTTACTGGAGTTATGTGGCTAAGTACAGGAAATGCAATGACAGTAAAATTATTGTGAGTTATTCACAGATGATCTCCAACTTGACAGAAAACACTTGCTCGAGCGTTGACCCTTCCTCCTTTCCTGTTGACTGGGAAATGGTAGTCACTGGGCTACAGTACAAAGGCATGGATTAAGTATAGAAGATTTGTCATATCACCTTAAAACCATTCTGAATCGCTTATATTTTTATTTTTCTAATTGAATTCTTTATTGGTATATTTTATATACACATCATGACCACATTCAACATTGGAAATCTGTACCAGTATATGACATGAATTAGTTCTCTTTTTACACATTCCCGTACCCACCCTATAATCCCTCACTCCTATATACACATGCTTTCATTCTTTAACATCATATTTTTTCTTTCCCCTCATTATTTACTCCTACTCTTTTCTCTTTGAGTATTTTCTATTTCACAATATCTATTTTACATTCTAGTACTTAGTTACATCTTAGATTCTCATACCAGAGAAAAGATAGAGTATTTACACATTTGTGAACTATTTATTTCATTTATGAGTATGTCCTCAAGGCATTTCCATTTAAGTATAAATGGCAATCGCTTCTCAGCCTTTTGGCTAAGATCAAGAGAAGTATAAATGGCAAACTTATTCTTTATGGCAGAGTAATACTCCATTTTATTTTTTTAAAAAACCAGATCTTCTTTATCCAGTCTTCAGTCGATGGGAATTTGGGTTCCTTCCAAGATTTAGCTATCATGAACTGAGCTGCTATGAGCATGAGTGGACATATGTTGCTATGATATGATTCTTTTGCTCTTTTGGGTATATTCCTAGCAGGGGAATAGCAGGGTCAAATGGGACCTCTAATCCTAGTTTTCTGAGAAATCTCCACACGGATCTCCACAATGGTTGCACTAATCTACAATTCCACCAACAGTGGAGAAGGGTACCTTCTTCCCCAAAGTCTCACCAGCCTTTATTGATGGTTAATTTTGCAATAGTCACCATTCTTTGTGGAGTGAGATGATATCTCAGTGTTGTTTTTTTTTTTTTTTTTTGAGACAGGGTCTCGCTTTGTAGTTCAGGCTGGCCCTGAGCTCACTATGGTGCCCAGGCAAGCTGCCGCGAACTCAGCAATCCTCCTGTCTCTGCCTCCCGAGTGCTGGGATTACAGGCATGAGCCCCATGTCCGGCATTGTGGACATCTGGCATTGTGGTATGCGGCGTTGATTGTTGGTGGGCGTGTCTCCACGCCCAGCATTATATGTGGTTACCAGGGATCGAACTCAGGACCTTGCGCTTGCGAGGCAGGCGCTGGAACCACTAAGCTAACCCTCCGGCCCCTCAGTGTTGTTTTTATTTGCATTTTTTGAATGACCAGTAATGTTGAGCATTTCTTCATATGCTTCTTGGCTGCTTTTACTTCTTCCTCTGAAAAGTGTCTGTTCATTTCAGATGCCCATTTTTGAATTGGGTCTTTAAAATTGTGGATTTGATTTTTTTTTTTTTTTTGAGGCAGGGTCTCGCTTTGTAGTTCAGGCTGGCTCTGAGCTCACTATGTAGCCCAGGCAAACCTTGAACACAGCAATCCTCCTGCCTCTGACTCCCGAGTGCTGGGATTACAGGCATGAGCCACCAGGCCCGGCAATGGGTTTGATTTTTTAAGCTCTGTATATATTCTAGAGTAGCCCTTTCTCTGAGAAACTGCTAGTAAAGATTTTTTCCCATGTTGTTGGTTGTCTTTTAGCTGTGTCAGTTGATTCTTTTGCTGTGGAGAAGCTTTTTAATAGGATGAGATCCCATTTGTTAATTTCTTCTGCTAGTTCTGGTGCTACAGTGGTTTTGTTCATAAAGTCTTTCCGTAAGCCAGTGTCTCCAAGAGTTCTACCTCTGTTTCCCAGCAGGTTTAGTGTTTCTGTTTTGATGTTTAGGTCTCTAATCCACTTTGATTTTAGTTTAGTACATAGTGCAACAGATAAGTTTAGCTTTAGTCTTTGGCAAGTTAAAGTCCAGTTTTTCCACCACCATTTGTTAAAGAAGCCATCTTTCCTCCATTGAGGGTAGTTGGCTCTTTTGTCAAAGATAAGGTGGCTTAGGGCATCTGGAGTTTTTTCGGGGTCTCCTAGTCTACCCCACTGCTTGTCTCCTAGGAGATTAAAAATAAATTTCTATCTACTTATGTCACTGAAATTTGGAGGTTCTTTGTTAACTCAATTAAACCTGTATCAAAGTTAGCAAATCAAAAGCTTAGTGATATATCCTATTGTTCAGAATCCAGTGACTTTTGAAGATACACTGGTGGATTAGTTTGAGCAATGCTTAATGTGGATTTTTGCATTTAAACAAATACTCAAAATGCAGCTAAAGTTTTATTTTATTATATAATGAGTTCATTGAGAAATGCTTTATTTTATTTTATGTGAATCATGGTCAGGCTAGCCCTGAGCTCACTATGTAGCCCAGGCAAGCCTGGAACTCAGCAATCCTCCTGTCTCTGCCTCCTGAGTACTGGGATTACAGGCGTGAGTCACCACACCCAGGAAAATGACTGTATTTTTAGTTGAATTGTATTCACCCCTACATATATGTTAAATCCTAATTCTTACTTTCTTTGCATATGTCATCAACTTCAGGTTGTTAGAGTGGCCTTTACTCCAATGTAATGGTTTCTTTAGGATATCAAAAGATGAAACAAATACACACAGAAAATGTCATGTGAAGACATACACAAACTTTCTATCTTTTATACATATAAATAAATGTCATGTTATCTATTTTCATTACATGCTCATTAGTGTCATATTGGCATGATAAATCGCTTCTTTACAATACTCCCTTTAATTTATATCTCTCCTCATCTCCTGTCACATTTTTATATAAACAAAAGAAACCTGAGGACACTTAGAATACACTAGTGGAAAATCTGTCATTTAAACTTCCCAGTTTTTTTAGGTATATCTTCCACCTTACAGATTATTTCAGGCAAATTTATTGCTAAAATGTAGTTATCAATTGTTTCTTCATTATCCTTTGAATTGAATTGTTCAGGATACTTTAAGATTTTTCTAGCAAACTCTTCAAAATTCTTAGAGTTTTTCCAACTTCTGTACACTTCTCTATTTCTTGACTCTAGAATCCTTCTCATATTTTGAAGTTTTGGGTATTGATCATCACACTTCAAAGTGCAAAATCTCAACTCATTCATCTATTACTCTATTGACAAGCAGAAATATAGGTTAAAATAATAAAAACATATTGTTCCATGTGGTTGCTAGTGCTAGAGACCTCTCAGCGTCATACCCAGCTATAAATCCAACAGTGGATTAATCCAGTGTCACACGCCCATGATCCAGGCACTCCCAGAAATCCCTCTTATGACTGTATGAACCCTTGGGAGAATATCAAGCTATGAGCCATGGCAATAAACTGTAGCATCACTGAGTCTAAACAACCAATTTCTAAGGCAGAGTTCCCATCATAGTACTTGAGAGTGGAGTTTTTCACGAGTATCAAAATAAAATATGTAGAAATAGCCAGTTGGAATTGATATATTGGAATCTGTTACATCATACAGATTTTTCAATTAATTGATGTTCTTGGTATAGTTTATATACACATCATGATTGACACTGAAAATTTCTACCAGTATGTGACATGACTTAATTCTCATTTATCCCATTCCTCTGCTCACCCTACAACTTCCCATCCCGTATATACATAAGCTTTGTTTCCTTTATTTGCATCAAAGCATTTTTCACCACATCATATACCCCTACCTCTTTTTACCAGATGAATATTTTCTATTTTACAGTATCTATCATATACTCTAGAACTCATCTACATTTTCAGTTTTGAAATTTTTAAAATTTTATTGCTAGTTCATAGTTATTTGTAATTGAAAGCCAGGAGACAATTAATTTTAAAATTGTATCCAGCAAGGTTCACTTCTTTTTTTTTTTTCTTTTTGAGACAGGGTCTCGCTTTGTAGTTCAGACTGGCCCTGAGCTCACTATGGTGCCCAGGCAAGCCGCTGCAAACTCAGCAATCCTCTTGTCTCTGCCACCCGAGTGCTGGGATTACAGGCGTGAGCCACCACGCCCGGCATTGTGGTATGCGGTGTTGATTGTTGGTGGGCATGTCTCCACGCCCAGCATTATATGTGGTTACCGGGGGTCGAACTTAGGACCTTGCGCTTGCGAGGCAGGCGCCGGAACCACTGAGCTAATCCTCTGGCCCAAGGTTCACTTCTAATAAATTTCCATTATCATGACCCTTGAGGGGAATATTATAATGATGCTTATTTTTATAAATGGTATTTTTTATTTTTTTATAAAATGAAACACAAATAGGAATCAACTATTCATTTGAACTAAAAATGCGGTTAAGTGATATCAGTTAGAATAACTCAGCTACTAGTATGTTGCTTATCTTTAACTACTGACCAAGTCTTGCCAGGATGAGTAGGTAACATCTAATGATTACCTCCTAACATGGTACAACAACTAGAAACTCTATCAAACAATTTCAGCGGGGCCTAGAAATACCATGTCTATAAAATGGACAGACATAAAAGTTATTCTTTAGGGTATTTCATTAAGAGAAAAGTGTTTAGTTTTTCCCAAATAATCCCTTTGTTAATTTAGGTATGTGTCACCTGAGAATGCTACGGAAGTCAATAAAATCAAATAAAGTGATGACAGGTACTGATAGGAATTAAACAAATTCTTCTCTGAAATACATGATACTATTAGAACTGCTGTAAACCTTTCTTTGATTTGGCCATCTTGGCAGTAAATTTTAAAAAGACACATTCACATTAGAATAATACCCTCAATTTGTTGTAGAATAGTTAAGTAGGTTTTACTTCTATGTTAGCATCTATTTTCAGTATTTATCCTTTCTTCTTTTTAAATTTTTTTTTTCATGACATGTTGTGGCAAACTGTGAAAATCAGCTTAGCTTCCATAGAATCTTGGAATGCTGCCAATAACAGAAAGATTAATCTGTCAATTCCAACTGAGATTTATTTCCTATTAGAAAAACTGATTTTTTACCTCTATAAAGTGCACTTGTGACATAACCTAAAAGTGTTTTAGTGATAAAACATTGCCTTCTGAGGGAGTCCCTTCTACAAAAACACTTGTTCAGTTAAAAGAATCTCTATCATTTTAAGTGGTTTTATGTACTTGAAATTTCCATACATTGATATAAACTTTGCCCTTGCAATATCTAGCACAACTCTTATTCCTCTCTCACAAAGCTGCACTTGTGTATTATAACAAGGTCTTTCATATTTTCATTAAGTCACCTTGTGAAGCTAAATGAGCGTACCACTTATGACTTTTGCTTATCATCAGGTTACCATTGATTTTCCTGAGATGGACTTGTGTTTATTTTTTTTTCCTTTCCTAAGCCCTTAAAGTGTCAAGACTCTATAGTGAAGAAGAAAACTAAAGTGGAGCTAAATTTAATCTAGCTATATTTGCATTCTGAAAAGAATTAAAGTCACCATGTACAGAGATACCAGCATATTAGAGCAAATAAAGGGAATAAGAGAAAGGTGGAAAGAAAAGGGAGATATGAGTGGAAATGAAACCTACCAAAATATTTTATATGTGTGTATAGATGTCCTAGATAATCCACTAGTATAATGTAATCCACTAATATATAATGATTAAAAAAACAGGCTATTTTTTAACCATTTGGTCCCATTTCTCACTGACACTGAAAGGGTGGACTCAGTCCAAAGAGTTCATTAGTTTGTCCCAATAATATATTCGTTACCCACAGTAACACAAAATGAGTTTTTGTTTGCTTGTTTGATTTTTGGTACCAGAAATCAAACTCAGGACCTTGGGCTTGGTAGACAGCCATGGCACTACTGAGCTACATTCCTGGATCAGTAACACATAATACACTTGATCTTAGCCAAAAGGCCGAGAAGCAATGTAACACTTAATATTGGAGAGCTACACACTAGTGTAAAACTCATAAGATTAGAAGTTAATTTAATTATAAAATTAAAAGTCAGGTAGAAAACCCAATAGAATGTAAAGAATAAAAGTTAAGGAGCTGACACATAAAGCAAGGTGTTAAATTGAGAGGTAAAAAAAAAAAGATCAGGATCATTTAAGTCAAGAAAGTAAAATGATACATGTACATGCAGTGGGTGAAGTGCACCAAAGCACTGTGATAGTTGCTCTTGATTGTCAATTTGATTGGCTCATGCCTACAAAAGGTGACTGAAAAGTGAGATCATTAATGTCATCAAAAGATTATCCCACTGATGAGGTCTAAAGGGCCATTAGGAGGTGAGGTACGGGTGGAGGAAATAGACTACTGGGGTGTGACTTGGAAGAGTCTGATTTTCAGTGGCTCTCTCTCTTGCTCTGCTCTTTGGATGGCATGAGGTTAGCAACTTTCTTCCATCCTATCCTTCTGCTAAGATGTTTCTTTGTTGAAGCCAACTACACATGGTTGAAACCTCTGATACTGTGAGCCAAAGTCAACCTTTTCTCTTTCAAGTTTCAGTTCTCAGGCACTGGTCATGGCAGTGAAAGGCTGCCTAACATGCTGAATGAATATTCAGAAGTACTCCTCATGTGTGTTGGAGACATTTCCTAAACAATGCCAAAATGAGAACCTCAGAAAAGGGGTAGCAATATTGTTTAGTTCCTTCAACACCCAAACAAGACAAATTTATTGCACTTTGTATTGAGTCAGGCAGTTTCTGGGCATGGGGTGCATAGTTTTAGGCAGTGATGTATTAAAAGCCCATAATGCGTTGGAGTTACCACAATCACGAGTAAGGAAAAATATTTAGACTTTGAAGTTCTAAAAATATTTTGCATCTGGATTTTTAAAATTCAGATCTTACATTGACTAATGTATATGATTTATAACATTATTTTTATTGTATATAATATGTGTAGCTTTAAACATAATAATGAAATGTATTTGCCATATTATCCAGAGTTTGAATCTAGTTAATACATTCTAATGTATATTTTACTTGCTTTGGTTGATCCCCTTCCAATTTCTTTGCTTGAAATTCTAAATGTCAATGGAATAAAAAAAAAATGGGTGAGACTCCTATAAACATGCAGGCCTGTTCACGTAATCCAACTCAGTAAAGTCAGGCTAATCCTGTCAGTGAGCTTTGTAAACACAAATTGCTCTGTGCTAAATTTCTCAGGGAATTCAGTCGTGAGGTGAGGCTCCTAAATTTGAACTGTGAAAGTGAAAACCATTTTTGCTGGAAGAAAATGCATTTTATAAGCACAAAATACTAAAATCATTTGAAAATATTCATGTGTTTTTTAAAAAAAATATATGCTTGTTTATGATAAAATAGCTTCATATGAAAAACAGTCTATAAACATAATTTGCACATGAACAAAGATCTTTTAATTAATGGGACATTCAGATATTACAAGAGATTGATAAATGATATTGAAGAATCCTCTTTTTAAAATTAGAACATAATTGGACTTCCCCTTCCCGAAACAGTATACATAGTTTCCTTATTTTCACCCATGTATAAAATAAGTATAGGATATTATTTAGAAAACAAATGTAATATGACTTAGAAATAGAGAAATGAAAGCAAACTGATATAACACCTTGAGACCCAAAGAATAGCACAGGTGTAAATTCCATGTGTTTTCTTTTTGGCTTTTTTATTCCAAATAAAGAAGTCAGAAACCCACACATGCCAAAATGCTTAGGAAAAAAAAAAGTCTCAATAGTATCTTGCTATTTCTCTAGCCAGAGATGAAGACAAGTACATGTAGAAAGGGAAATGTAGAAATCTATCAGACAAGTGCTTCACTGCAGACAAAGCCCACTGAAAACACTGAAATTACAACTGTGACCTCAGCAAAAGAAAGGTGCAGACGCCAAAATTCTGTCCTATGATGTGGTCAGATTCCAATGGTGACCAAGTAGAGCCGGGGCAGGCACAGAAGGAATCTGGGTCTCTCCTGTTGGGCACTGAGCTCACCTCTTTGACTGTCATGTATGGAGGCCACATATGACTTCGACCCCAACCCTAAGGCAATTAGATGCTCCTTCTCCTCCCCACTGGAGAGTATGAAAGCAGATCCAGTAGGGTCTGGACTTGTACCAGGCACTAGCAGGTTAAAAAAAAATCTCCCTACAGTGGTGACAGTGGAGGCCACATGGAGACCAGTAACAAAACACTCTTAGCCCTCCCAGCCTGTGTGATAGCTGCATAAACCTGAACCCCCATTCCTCCTTGCCTAACAGTCTATGGCCTTCCCACTGCATTCCAAGAAGTGAAAGGGGAATACAGATTTCTACTCCCAGATGGCACTAGTGAAGTATGGCCCCTTTTCTATCCATTGAAGTGTTGTCAAAGGAGGCTGGCTGCTTATCAAGAATTAGATAAAATCCAGAGTTTGTTATTATTATATTACAAAGGTCCAAGTTTAAATAAAAAATCATTCACTATAGCATGAATGAAGACACCAGTTTTCAGATAGCAAAGAAGTAAGACAGTTGTTATGAGCTGCTTTAACAAGCAATTATGATCATGTTTAAAACACATACAAACTTAAAAGTTGCAATAAAGAAATACATATTGCAGCTGGGCATGGGGGTTCCCGCCTGTCATCCTAGCACTCGGGAGACAGAAAGGAGGATTGCTGTGAGTTCAAGGTTTGCCTGGGCTACATAATGAGCTTGGGGCAGCTTGAACTACAAACCAAGACCCTGTCTCAAAAAGAAAAAAAAAAAAAAAAAAGAGAGTGATACATGATTGCAGACACATAGTGAAAGTCAGAATGTGCAGATTTGGGCATTAAAATGAAATATTCCTTAAACATGTCCTGCTGTATATTTAACACCTGAGGGGCACAATGTCTTTGTCATAAGAAAGGATAGGATATCACCTCTAAGAAGGTTGCCATGGTTTGAGCAGGTATCTCCTAAAGAAACGTGTACTATAGGGTCCCTAACTTCCATGGCATGACTTGGAGATGACAGAATCTTCAGAAAGTGGAAGTTCAGCTAGTATAGTGGAAATGCCTATAATTGCAGCACTCCAGGAAGCCGAGGCAAGAGGATATCAGTTAAAAAACCCAGACTGTGCAATTTAGAAGTTTAGTGATGTCCTATCTCAAAATACAATAGGGCTGCTGCTAGGAATATACACAAGAGTTAGAATCATATCATAATGACATATGTGCACCCATGTTCATAGCAGGTCAGTTTGTGATGGTTCAATCTTGGTAACAACCCAAATTCCCATCAACTGGAGACTGGATAAAGAAGATGTGGTTTTTCTATAAAACGCAGTATTACTCTGCTATAAAGAATGATAAGTTTGAGTCATTTATACTCAAATGGATGTACCTTCAGGACATACTCAAAAGTGAAATAAATAGGCATGTAAATATTGTATCTGTTCTCTGGTAAGAGAAATTGAAGATGTTAATAAGTTCTAGAATGTATGATGGATATTGTGAAATAGAAAATATGCAAAGGGAAATGTGGAGTGAGTAATGGGTAAAGAAAAAATGTGATGGTAATAAAAGAAGGGAAACAAAGCTTGTGTATTTAGGGGGTGCAGGGTTGCGGGGTGGGTAGGGGAATGGGAAAAATCAGAATTAAATTGTGTCATATACTGGTACAAATTACCAATATTGAGTGTGATCACTATGTGTATATACAACGTCACAGTAAAGATAAACTTTTTAAAAAAATAAATAAAAAAGGACTGGACATATAGCTCAGTGTGAAGAATTTGATTTCAATTTCCAGTGCAAGAAAAATTGTAGAAAAAGTCAAACTTCCTGGGGTGTCATTTGGCCTTTGGTAGTGTGCCCCTGAAAAAGATACCAGCCCTCCAGTCTCTCCTTTTCCTGTTTCCTTTTTGTCTCTGTCTATGCTCCCACTATGATGTAATTTCTCATCTCAGGCTAACTGACTGTGGATAGAAACCAACAAAGCTGTCAGTCTGAATAATCTTTCCTTGTCTTAAGTTGATTATATTAGTGATTTTGTGACAGTAATGGAAACCTGACTCAAAGTTGTAATAA
Organism: Thryonomys swinderianus; assembly: GCA_004025085.1. NCBI lineage: Eukaryota > Metazoa > Chordata > Mammalia > Rodentia > Thryonomyidae > Thryonomys > Thryonomys swinderianus. Next base: position 39,759 of record PVIC010007555.1, on the reverse strand, counting down.
TAGAAGTGGCAACAATTAATACCATAACATGAAACAAAAAGTTAAACTGTGTAGTTTACAAGTGTTGGAGGGGAATACATTAGGTCACAAAGGCAAATAGGACTTGGTCTGGACCCTGGAGCCTGGAGAAGGTGTAGAGAGAGTCTAGGTTGACAGGAATGAAGAGCGTGAGCAAAACAGAGGTGGGAATGGATATGAAAACTGCAGGGAGAGTGCTGGATCTTGAGGGTTGAACTAATTTGCTGAGGCTACCCTAGGAATTAACAGAATTGAATTTACTTGGAACGGCATTTGTTTTCTTAAAGTTCTAGAAGCTAGAATTGGAAATCAAAGTGTCAAAGAGACCATGTCTTTTCTGAAGTCTCTAGAGGAAAGCCTTTTCTGGCCTTTCATAACTTCTGTTATTCTTTGGTTTGTGGCAGCATAAACTCTAATCTGTCTTCCTTTGGATTTCTTTCCTCTGTGTTTCTGTATCCCAATGTCCTGTCATTCTGAGTAAATGAATCATAAGATGAGACACTATTCTAATTCAGTGTGATGTTTTCTCAACTTGATTTCATCTGCAATGACCCTTTTCCAGGTAAGGTCACAGTCCCTGGCTACTGGGGGTTTAAGATTTCACACATCTTTCAAAACAATTATATTGTTTAACGTGGAGAAGTGAAAACTGATATTTTGGATGTGTAATGACCCTTGTTTTAAATAGCATGATATAGGAATATTTGAGGATTTACAGTAAGCTTGACAGTAAATTTGGAGCCATTTAGATCAACTTGGAAATGAGGCAGTTTAATTTTAATTTTACCTGTTTATATATGTTACATGGTCCTACAATAAGCCAATAGTCATACTCAATCTTTTCTGTCATTTACATAGAACGTATTAATATCCATAGTATTTGTTGAATGTTCTGTATGTCAAACTTCACATTGAACTCTTTACATGAATTATCTCACATTACTACTTAAAATCTTCCCAGTCATACTACTCCTATATTTTAGATAAGAAATGAATTTCAAAGAGATGTTTATAAAGTGCCCCAGGAAAGGGTGGAAATAAGGATCTAACTTGTACTTTACTTAATTCAAGATCTAAATTCCTAAGATCTATATAATCAAGAGGTCATAAATTTCATCAATGGCCACAAAGAACCCACTGATCATATATAGCCCAAAGATATACATATGGTCTTAGATATAATGTCTGCAAAATACAGACTAAGATTTGAAACACCCCAATAATGCTTATCTTGAAGTAATCAATAATATCAATCAATATATTGAAGAAATCAATAGTATCAAAAATATCTTGAAGAAACCATGTCTTCCTGCCCATATTTATCCAGAGCTTCAGAGCATTTGCCCCTTTACATGCTCATGCATTCCCTAATTTGTCCATAGACCTATCACTTCTTGCCAGGTGCTAGTAAAAAATGTGTCAGCTATCACATGCACTACTGGTTTTTCCTATTGAGACGGAAACAATTTTTGAGCCGTACCTCATATAAAAGTGGGAAAAATTAACAATAACATAATATGACCACTTTTTTTTCTCTTATATTTAACATACTTTCTTCTTTCATGAGAGCTTTCTGGCTCCCATAAGCAAGTTTATGGTCCTTGCAATGCTGATTCTAGACAAGTGGTTCAAAACCTGTTTGTATATGTGAATTAACTGGAAGATTCAAAGAACCCAACAGACAGGACACATTCCAGATGAATTAATTTAGGATGTCTGTGGTAATCAATATTCATAGCTACCCAGGGATTCCACAGTACAGCCCAGACTGAAAACCTCTGCTCAAGGTACTGTCTAAGATCTCTTCTGTTTTCTAAACTCTGAATGTTTAACAATTTAGAATGTAATTGTTTTAAAGGTTAGAGGAGTTCAATATGTTGTGTGTGAACTGTACATTGTAGAGCTGGTACTGATGTTGGAACATTGATTGTGGATTTCTGCCTGCTGTGCTAAATGAATCATCCCAACCCATTAGATATGTGGCCCACTGTAGCAAAGCCCATACCAAGAACAAAGTTTAAAAGATTCATTTCTCCTCTGAGACTAACATTCTTTGTGATGTAAGGTTACTTTTCTTGGTCTAGACTCATTTTCTCTTTTTGTCTGCATATGTCCAGTAGTGTATGCACATCATAGAGTTGTAAAAATAAGGTTAAAATAAAAATAAAATAGATGAAAATATACCATTAGTATAAAAAAATCACTTACCTCAAACCTACTGACTGCCAGCATATATTTTGAAAAGCAACAAAATTTTGTAAAACTTATTGCTATGCATAAATGAGGTACTATTGTCCTTAGTCAACTACCGAATCCCAGGTTACACACATCTCTGGTGAATGACAAGATCATAACCACACATTTTATAGATTCCATAACAGTGATGAAAATACTGCAATGATTAGGAACCACGGTAGAACTCGGGTCCCACAGCTCCTTCTATTTATGTTCATTTGTGTTGTTTCTCTGGTGAAGGTCTGAATACTCTATCTAAAAACATTTTTAGTTTTCAAGTGTGAAAATTCTGTGATGGGAAGCATGTAAAAAATTTTGATAACCTTTTACCTCCTCTTAAGAGGCTCCTGTTCAGAACAAAAATGTAGTATCTCTCAGCGTGTTATAAGCCTTTTGTAAAATGCACTTAGGCATTCTGAAGGTTTGTGCTTAAGGCATTTCTGTAATTTGAGAGAAGGGCATGGACTCTTCATGTCATGCTAATAACTTGTCTTACAGCATCATGTAGCAATCCCATGCCAGCATACACGGGTTGGTATGGTGAATATTTAGGTAAATTTATCATAATAAATACACATTGCCATTCATTCCCCTCAAAGCACCTCCTCACTTTGAACTTATTCATCCCAGCATTTTTCCACTTTCTGCAGCACTTGTGGAAGTGCTCTTTCTGAGTGTCTTTAGATGTGCTATCAGGTGGTCTCAATGCTTGAATCAATTACAAACATTCAACTGTCATGGTCATTTTGGCTTTGAGGAGGAGCCAGAAGTCACTTGGTGCAAATTTTAATGAATAACATGAGGAGGACAAATGATGATTTTAGAAGACAGATTTCCCATTGGATACCACTGTAATTTAGACCACAACTCCTAAAGACAGGGAAGAAGACGTGGAGAACTGTTTCAGAAAGTACCCAGAACAATGGGATGAGAAATTTTGAAGTGAAAAGGTGTATTCTAAGAGGAATTAAGGACAATGTGTCTTGTCTTGTAATGATTTTTTAAATTAAATATTTTTCATTGCTTCTTACATGTAAGCATAAAGCTATGATATAGAAGGTTAAAAATGTTGAAAAATAGCCGGGCATGGTGGCTCACGCCTGTAATCCCAGCACTCGGGAGGCAGAGGCAGGAGGATTGCTGAGTTCGAGGCTTGCCTGGGCTACATAGTGAGCTCAGAGCTAGCCTGAACTACAAAGTGAGACCCTGTCTCAAAAAAAAATGTTGAAAAATATGTTGGTATATGGACCACTGATGTGTTAGAGTACAATGTATTACCTAAACATGTGGAATCACTACATGGCTTTGCTGAACATCAAACAACAAAGTGAATTATATTAAATATAATACCATAAACAAAGGCAAATACTTGTACCTGACTTCATTCTTAAGAGATGAAGTTATAAAGCTGATGTCCTGTCGATATGACTTTTTTCATCCGAAATTGTTTCTGGTACATACATCTTAACACTTTTGGAATTAAAACATGCACATTTGAGATACTGCTGATACTAGAACTCACACTGACTATATAGGGCCTCTGCAATACTGATTATTGTCAGACAGTTGTGAAACTCTGCTTCCTTCTTATAAGTAATGTTGAGCCAGATTGGTTACATTAAGAACAGAATAAATCTTCATATATTTCATAATCAACATCTGGGGTTAAAATAAGGAAATCAAAGTTTGAATATTACCTTTGGAGGAAGTGCAAATTGGTCTGTATCTTCTAGGAATTCCTGTGTCTGCTAAGTAGGACCTGAGTGAGAAGAAATAAATACATTAAAATACTGTTTTACTGGATAAATGTTTATTTTATTAAAATATTATGCCTGGTTGGTAAATGACAGAACACATTCTGTTTATATTCATTATTGTCTATTTTTGAGATGGCATTATACTAACAGGCTGTAGACAAACCTGATGATTATTCTCTAAACTGTATCCATTATGTTATTAAACTACCTTTTAGCTATATTTTATGAATGAGTGACTATAGAATCTTCAAGGTTTTAAATGATTTATATAATAAAATCATTCATGTATAATTAATTCTACTAATTTGCATGAGTGTTTCAGGTCATTCTGGCATAATTAGCCATTGTTGGAGGTTTTCTCCCCTATCAATTAAACTAATTGCTTTTCTCATAGGTGTAGATTGAATATTGATCCCCATTTTTTCCAGCTCACTTGCATAAGCAAATTATGCCTAATTGCCAGCTTACTATATCATTACACAATTATCATCAATTATACAAAAACATACTCGACTAGACTAATGATTTCTTTGTGGTGTTTTGAAGGGCTTTTAATTGTAATGCATGAAATACTATTGTCATTTAAAATTATTAAACAGCATGTTCAAAACTGATAACACAATAAATTACAATATTGGTTAACAAATACACAAGATCCTACCTAGATTATCATTTATTTTGAAATATAGAGAATTACTTAAAACCATTTGAAAGTAACTATTATTTAATATATAAATATACAAACAATATTTAATTATGTTGTTTTTAAATTTTTGGCTGAGTTTTCATCATTCCTATTTCATATATTATTTTCTTTCTTACCAGATGAAAAATCTCTGAGATTTCAAACGGAGGACAGGGACATTCTTAAAGGATAGGAGATAAAATCTACCTTATTCATCACATATATTATAATGTCTTTTAGTGGCTTCACTTGACACTATTTCTTTTCACTATTTTCTAAGTTACTTTGAACATACAACAAGTTATGAAAATAATATAATCCTAAGGTTCTGTGTGTTCTATGACACATTAGCTGTTACTAGAGACTGGAGACTAAAAAACAAAAACTTGTATTAAGGTATTTTTGAAAATATGTGGCAGGACTGTTTCAGTATGAGAAACTCTTTTTGATCCTCTAACACCCTCCTAATAAAGTCATGAACATATGGGTCATTTTTCCATGGGTACTCAACTTATGGAAGGAAGAATTTTCTCCTGAGGGATGCTTACTTAAACAAAGGTTTCCAATGGCTTTATCTACTCCCACAAAGAGAAAAGGAGGATAAGAAATAGTGCAAAGGAACCTTGAACCTACCTTCTGATAAATATGGAATTAACTAAGGGTATCATGATGATCACTTCTTCATTTACTCTAAAAAACTAACACTTGCCTTTTATTTTTCAAGGAGAGTCAGAGAAAGGGGAAGAAAGGAAACTACAATCATGAATTGCTTATTTTCTGAGTAGATGGGAGATATAAGGTTAGGCAATTATTTTGTTGTGCAAACATCAGAAAGTGCATTTAAACCAAGACAGCTATGATGTTACAAATCTCTACATACTTATAAACTTCATAAATGAAATCTTTTGCCAAATCAAGCATAATTATGTAGAATATATCTTTGTATCTTTGTCCTTTGCTGCCTTTTCATGGATAATTCTTTATATTTTAATCAGTTTAATGAATTATACCCATTTTCCTAAATTGGATGTTTATTTTGCCTACCAGGTTCCAGTTCAACTTCAATAGCTTAGATCTTACTCTCTTTTGTCCAGTTTTGTATCCCAACAACTGACCAATCCTGATCAAACTTGAGTATAAATATACAGATTTCTCTGTTTATATGAATCTTTTTATCTGAAAGTTGCTCTGTCATGTAAAACTTGTACCATCATGCACTACATAATGGCATTTCAACCAATGATGAATAGCATGTGTCATGATAGTCCCATGAGACTTAGTTTCTCTCAAAAACTCCCAATGCCTAACACACCTGGAGGATATACTAATAAGTGAAATAAATAAATCACACATAGGCAAATACTGGATCTTCTCTTTGACATGAACACCTCTAGATGCAAATAAGCTCTAGAAAGTACGGCAGCTTTTATATAGTGGGAAATTTCCATAGGAAATTTGGTGTGGGAATGTGATGAGGGGAAGGAATAAATATGATTCAGAAAGAAAATAAAAGAGTATGTATAAAGGGGGGGAGGTGTGGGTGGATAGGGATATGGGTAAAAATGAGAATTAACTTGTGTCATATACTGGTACAAATTCCCCAATGTTATATGTGATTTTGAGATGTATATAAATTGTTCCAATAAAGAATTTAATAAAAAAAAACTCCTAACGCAAATATTCAAATGGAAATGGGGCTTGGGGTAAATAATGAGGAAAGAAAAAACTTGACAGTAAAAGAAAAAGGAAAAAAAGCTATATATATTGGGGTTGTGGGGAAGGGGAAAAAGAATTAAGTTGTGCCAGCACTCGGGAGGCAGAGACAGGAGGATTACTGAGTTCGAGGCTTGTCTGGACTATATAGTGAGCTCAGAGCCAGCCTGAACTACAAAGCGAGACCCTGTCTCAAAAAAAAAAAAAAAAAAAAGAATTAAGTTTTGTCATATAGTGGTACAAATTATCAATGTGGAGTGTAATTGTGATGTGTATATATAATGCACCAATAAAATGGACCGATATAATATTAAATATTAAAAAAAACTCCTAATGCCTAGCGAAATTGTGGGTATCACAATGTTATGGTACAACACTGGACTTATAGATATGTGCTACTAGTTGGATAAACATAGAACATGAGAGTTAGGAGACACTTTGGAGATGATACATCTCTAATTCTTTCCTTCCAGTATCTCTAAATACTTCCAATAGCACAGCACTTTACTTATTGAAGCAGCTTATAACACATCTAGATGGCTTTGATTAAAATAATCATAAGGTTCTTATGGAGATTTATTTACATTCTATTCTTTTTCCATACCTAGAATGAATCTAACTCCTTTTCTTTACACATTTTAGATTTTTAAAGGCATATACCTCATACCTTACTTTTGCTGAACATTAAGCCTCATCCTATACATTTTTTTTTTTAGTTTCAGACTTTCCAAAGTTGTTGTTTCTTGATATGTTCACCACAAAGCTCATTTTCTAAAGATATTTAAAACTGACATACAAAAGTAGCATTTTTAGAATTGGTAAAAAAAATTAAATCACAAAACAATGAAAAATCTATTTTCCCTTTTACTTAATTTTTAGAGTAATCTAAATAGAAAAAAAAACAAAATTTGTCTCAAAATATGTGTTAAGCTAATAAAGAATAAAATTTCAATATATGTGTTATTTTATTAATTCTGTTACTACTTTTTTTTTTTTTTTTGAGACAGGTTCTCGCTTTTGTAGTACAGGCTGGCCCTGAGCTAACTCACTATGTAGCCCATGCAAGCCTTGAACTCAGCAATCCTCCTGTCTCTGCCTCCTGAGTGCTGGGATTACAGGCGTGAGCCACCACACCCAGCTACATCTCTTAAATCTACAAAATGCTAACTAGTGATGATAGTCTTTAAGTAGAAATACTATTTCTAGTAGATGTTAAATCATAAAAGATGGAAGTTTCAAAGACAGAAATAATACAAATGACTAAAAATGTCAGTGCACCTCAAATGGACTCAGGTATTTTCATTCTAATACAAACAACTCTTTATGGTCCGTATAATAACATTCATAGTTTCATTCTAAATGACAAAAGCCTTGACAACCTATGTTGCACCATGGTGTGAGCCTTCACAAACTGTATTCTCACCAATCTTACCCCTTCAAAGTAGTTACTGAATATCATCTTGTGTTGTTTATAGAATCATCACATCTGTATTCTAACAGTTGTCTCAAGACCTTCTCTCTATTTATTTATGGTACATTTTATTGGTACATTATATATATACATAATTACACTTCACATTAAGAACTGGTACCAGTATATGACACAACTTAATTCTCATTTTTCCCCCTCCCCTACCCACCCTACCTCCCCCCTACCCTATATACACAAGCATTGTTTCCATTTAACATCAATTTTTTTCTTTCTTCATTATTTACCCCTAAGTTCCATTACCCTTTGAATATTTACTATTTCACAATATCAATCATGCATTCTAGAACACAATTATAACTTCAGTTTGTCATATCAGAGAAAATATAAAGACCTTCTCTGATTAAAGTGAATTAAAATTGAAAATAGCACACATCTATTAAAATATTCTGTACACATACATGTTAACAGTAAACTCAGAATTCTCTGCAACAACAAAAGTCAAGCACTCTGCTTTAATTACTACAGAGGGGCTAGTCTCTCAAACAACACTTAGGGGTTAGGATTGTGCTTTCTTAGGAGCCTCACTGCAAAATAGAAAACAAATAAGGTCTGCCCTTCAGCATCAACCTGCTTAGTTTGAGTGTATCTGTGATAGGTTTCGAAGGGCAGCATCTATTTGTTTGAACTGTGTAAGGATTTGAAAAACATTGGTAGGGTATGTTGAAGTCAAAGTATAATAAATACTGAATCTGATTATGTGTAGTGAACTCATAGTCTAGTTACATCATTGTATTACTAATAAAAAGAAATTTGGGTAATTTATTCACTGAAATTTGGCACCTTGGCATCTTAGAGAATATTTGGGCCTCAGAGAAAATTTGTAGTAAACTACATCATTTTGTTTACTTCTAGTTCAGCTTATGATATTTTCACAATGATGTAATTAATGACTTATTTCTTTAGACACATATAAAAGAAAGTAGCATCAGGTTTTTTCATGGAATTTGATATGGTGCTATGTTTTCAGAGTATTTCTAAACAATAGATGCAGCATAGATTTCTTTATTTTTTAAAAAATTGAATTTTTTACACTTGATCTTAGCCCAAAGGCTGAGAAGCGATCAAAAATTGAATTTTTTATTGGTACATTTTATATACACATCACAGTCACATTCACCATTGGGAATTTGTACCAGTATATGACATGAGTCAATTCTCATTTTTACCCATTCCCCTACCCACCCTATAATCCCCCACACTGATATATGTATTCTTCTTTTAACATCATATTTTTCTTTCCCCTCATTTCTTACCCTACCCTTTTCCCTTTGAATATTTTCTATTTCATAAAATCTGTCATATATTCTAGAACTCATTTTCATTTTCAGGTTCTCATACCAGGGAAAAGATATGGTATTTACACATCTGTGACCTATTTATTTCACTTAAAACACAGATTTCTTTATACCATTTGACTATATAACTGTAGACTATTATTTAAAATGTAAAACAAGTAAGAGGTCACTTAATTTTTTTTTTTTTTTTTTTTGAGACAGAGTCTCGCTTTGTAGTTCAGGCTGCCCCTGAGCTCACTGTGTAGCCTAGGCAAGCCTCGAACTCAGCAATCCTCCTGTCTCTGACTCCCGAGTGCTGGGATGACAGGCGTGAGCCACCACGCCTGGCATTGTGGTATGTGGTTTGTGGTATTGATTGCTGGTGGGTGTGAGTCTCCACGCCCAGCATTGTATGTGGTTACCGGGGACTGAACTCAGGACCTTGCGCTTACGAGGCAGGTACACTGAGCTAATCCTCTGGCCCCAGAGTTCACTTAAATTTTAAGGGTAAAGCTTCTTTGATGGTTAAAGTTAATGGCCCCTTTGAATGAATTAATAAACTCTGGATTGTAAAGGTGCTGTACTCATCAATGGATGAGTATACTGACATTCACAGTTGAATGTTCTAGTAGGAACTGGAGCCTAATTGGAGGCCAGTGGCTGATATATTTTTCTGGAGGGTATATTTCTTAACAGAGCTCATCCTCTCAGCTGCGCTTTCCAGATAAGATGAACTAAGCAGTTTGCTTGACCAAGCCTTCCCACAATGATGATAATGATGTTTTTTGCCTTGGAGCAAGGCAACCATGGAGTGAATCTCCTAATACTATGAGACAAATACATCTTTTCCTTTAACTTTCAGACATCGTAAGTTGTTTTTTTCCCTCTCAGATATTGGAAAGCCAATAAATATAATTTCAGCTTCAAACTTTGCAAGCAACTGTCTGTCTTGAACTCTCATTTATGAATACCAATTGAAAAAGCAAAATGTATAGCTAGGATCAACTTTCTTGCCTAGACCTACTTAGTAACCTCCAAGTGGTATTTTTATTTCCATGTATTTCTTTTTCATGTTGTAAAAAGATTTAAATATGAAAACATTATATTTTTTTCTTTTTCGTTTGATAGGATATAATTTATGATTTAAAGAAAATCTTTAGATAAAGATCAGCAAGTTATATTTTTATTAGGAACCATGAAAAGTAGAATTACTGAGGTAAAGCGTATCATAAAATAGGTCATACTTCTTTTTTTTTTTTCAGACAGGGTCTTGCTTTGTAGTTCAGGCTGGCCCTCTGCTCACTATATAGCCCAGACAAACCTTGACCTCAGCAATCCCCCTGCCTCTGCCTCTGGAATGCTGGGATTACAAGCGTGAGCCACCACACCCAGTATTGTGGTAAGTAGTACTGATTGCTGGTGGACATATGTCACCATTCCCAATATTGTATGTGGTTACTAGGATCAAACTAGGGACTTTGCACTTGCTAGGCAGGTGCCAGAACCATTGAGCTAAATCTCTGGCCCAGGTTGTATTTCTAATAAATCACCCCTGATATTTAGTAAAATATCTAACATTAAATTTATGTTATATGAATTAATAATATGTGTATATACACATACATATAGTCTTCTTAAAAACTACCCTCAAATTTAATTTCTTGCTTCACAAACCCAACTTTTAGTTATAGGGGAGACATCTCAGAACTAAAAATCAAATATTAAAAGCCTCATCTACCTATAAAACATGTTGGCCAAAATGTCTACCCAATGGTCTATGTGAACACAGTGTAGAGTACAACAGAAGAATGTGTTATGAAAACTAGGGCTGACAGGACAGTCAGGTACCATAAAAAGGACTTAAATAACTGAACAAGAGAATTTTTCTACCTACAGTAAAGAAGAAAAAATCATTCTTACTAATACTAAATAGTTTCAAATTAAAAAAAAACACTGTGCCACATGAACATATTTTCCTAACAAGAACTAGATAGAGTAAACACAGCACTTATAGTATATTCTACTTTAATTTTTTATCTATTTATTCTTTTTTCACTACATTGATATCTCCTTCAAGATTTTGTCACTCCAAAATCTAAAAGAATAGTGCCCAACATGTAGAAGAGAACTATATAGATATTTTCTGCATTTTCAAGCATTTATATTAACCATATCTATGATTTTTGGGTGCAAAATTACACAGTGAAAATGCATTACTGATAGAAAATGCTTTCTCTGTACCAAGTACATTTTAAAGTATTTCTGCTGCATTAAATTATATATTTCAAAAAACCTGTGAGGTAGAAACTTTGATTCACTTGATATGCAAAATTTATGCCTAAGCCATACCACCCTGGATGTGCCCAATCTTGTCTGATTTATGCACAATTTATACATGAATAAGCAGAGGCATGGGCCAGATGTTTATTTTCATCATTTGGCCCTGTAAATGAGTGAGTCACATCTGGGACATGAAATTAAGTCATCTGAGTCAAGAGCAGAAAAATAATTATCTATATTTAGAATTCTTATTATACTGTACCACAAGACATATTAACAAGAGAAAAGCAATCACGTTTATTGTAACACATATCTATCATGTATATATGGATGATACCCAGGGAAATATAAGCAAATCTATAAAAAATGACTTCAGATTGAAATATTAACAGAAAAGGGCATAAATTGGTCTATAATGGCAAAGAAAAATCACAGTAAACCAAGGAAGGTTGTTCTGCAGGTTTAAGTCAAAATCTCTTTATATGTATAATACTCTCCAGTGATTTAGTTATCTTTCTTTCACTGGTTCAGGAGAGACTTTTACAAAGAGATGTAAATTTCTCTTTTAAATGGGCAACATTCAGCCTTACATTTAGAGCTTCTTCAATGACTGCAGTCTCAAAAGAGCTAAAATAATCCTTATTCTAGCCAGGGATTTGCTGTGTAGTTAAGGCTAGCTTGAACTCACAACACAACTCTCTATGAAGCCCAGCCTGGTCTTGAACAGTCACATCTTTGAGTAATATAACCTGACACACATGAAAGCAAAGTTCTTGATCATTACATAAACTATAAGTACTACCAAAATGAGGCAATGCTTGGAGACAGAGTATATTTTTATAGTTCAGAGTTTTCTCCCTATCTATTGTCATGATTATAATGTACATTTTTAAATTTAACTACAAAATGAGCTTACAGTTGCCACAATTTCTTGTTAGAGTGGATGAAAGAAGAAAAATAACAAAGCTAATTACCAAGGTGAGTAATCTCTATTGAGATTACACATCATGAGAGTAAGGATGTGAGAAGAAAAAAGAGCTAAATGGAAGAGCTATGAATCAGATGATTCGGGTGTTCTTTCCCCCATTGGAACCCTGTACTCCAGGATGATATTATTGGAACATACTGCAGAAAGGGCACAGTAACATTTCTTTTCAACATTGGAGGCATGAGTTAGCTCTCTGGGTGACCTTTTGTGAGATCTTTCAAACAAGTTGTTATAAAAAGTGCAAGCCTGGTACCTCCTCTTTCTACGTGTAACTGCTTGCTAACACACATAGCTGTTTTTCCCATATACCATGGGATGACACCCACACAGAACGGCACTGAGAATTAAACTCAGGGCTTTTTCAACCTCCTGCAGCACTTTGTGAGGGCAGCTATTAATACATGCTGTTTTAGAAGAATTTTTAAATATAATGATAAAGCTCTGGATATATTTTCAGAAATTAAACATGGTTGTACCATTTTAGAAATCGAACAAGTTGTACCATTATTTATTTAAGTGTCTGAACATCTGTGGGTCTTTTTCATTATATAGAAAAGTAGTAACAAAACTAAATGTATTATATAACATTTAGGGTCCCATTTGCAAACTTTTTGACATTTGACATACATACAGAAAATCTACAAATCACAGCTTCAATGAATTATTATAAAATAAATAGAAATTTTCTAGCAATCCTGATTTCCTTCCATGAATATCCTCTCAGATTTGCCCAAACAAGGATTCTCCTAATGTATGGTTTATATCTAGATGTCCTCCAAAACCTCATATGCTCCATAGATGGGATTCTTTAGAGCTAGTGGATCGTAGATTAGGGTGTTTGACACTGCGATTAAAGGCGTGAGAACCCAATAGGTTTAGCATAGATCTCTGTGTAAATAAGGGGAAGCCCTGCCTGGGTAGTGTGGGTAGCTTGGATGGGGAAAAAGGGAGAGAAAACTCTTGCTGCCACCTTCCTTCTCTGCCATGGGCCATTTCTCCTTTGCGGTCCCCTCTTCCACGCTGTTCTGCCTTGCAGCCAGTTGACTATGAACTAAAAGTTCTACAAACTATGAAATGAAATGAATCCTTCCTTCTTTCACTTGTGGGTGTCAGGTATTTTGTCTTGGCAATGGAGAAAACAAGATAGATTTTGATACCAACAGTGGGGTCACTGCTGTGAGACTAACTGGCCATATGGTTCAGAATCCTTTGGAACTGGCTTGTGGAATGAGTTTGGGAAGATTTGGAGCTGCCAACTGAAGATGTTGAAAGCTACATTTGGTGGGAGAGTCTGACCAGAGCTCAGAACACTGAAATGTTGACAGAAATGTAGCCTGTAACCACTGAGCTCAAGAAACAAGGATGCCATTCACTGTTCCACTCCAGACTGTGTCTTTATACTCTGGCTGAAAATTTTCTGCATTTTGCTCATGTCCAGAGACTTTGCCTGAGACTGAGATTAAGGGCATCGGACTAATCTAGCAGAAGAAATTTCAAAGCAATCTAAAATTGATGCTGCGGCACAGTTACAGTTGGGGATTTTAGTCAGATCTATATTGACAGTCAAGAGCTAAGAGCTCAGCAAAATGATTTTACAAGTTTTCACTTTGGCTAGAAAGAAAGCTCCAGTAAAGTTATGGCCTGCAAGATGGAGCAAAGAATTTGTTTTTTTTAAAAGGAATAGCACAAGAGAAAAATAGCTGAGGAAATAACAAGAACCAGCAAGACTATAGTCTTCACAGCCTTGAAACTGCAAGGTCAAACACTTTCTTTAAGAAGAGAATCCCAGAACACCACATTCCTGGATGGCCATGACTTCAGAAAGTTGTTTCTCAGAATTTGTTTGACAGTGCTCAGACGTCTAGGTACTCTTCTCTTACAGAGAAGGGAACGACAGACAGGGAAGCCTGGCTATTGTTCTAGCAGGTGGCAAAGCTCGAGATCACTAACATGATGCTGGTGTTAAGTGTGTGCAGAATGCAGTTGTAGGGTCAGAAGAAGGCCTGGGAGGGCCAGGCGGTGTGCCCCTGAAAGAACAGTGTGTGAAGCTGCAACTGTGAAGCTGAAGGTGCAAAGGAGATCCTAAAAGGCTGGAGAAACCAAGAACATAGATCAGAAGAAAGCAGCAAGGAATAGACCAAGAGAGAAGCCCTGAGTTACCACCAGCAGCAGTGCCATAGGGGCAGACATCCAAGTGCATTAAAGTTCATATCTTGCTGGAGTTCAGGCTTACTGTGACCTCACTAGGTAGCCCAGGCAAGCCTCAAACTCACAGCAATCCTCCTTTCTCTGCCTCCCAAGTGCTGGGATTCCAGGCGTGAGTCACTATGCCTAGCATTGTGCTATGTGGTACCATGGTTCAAACTTGAGACCTTATGCTTGCCAGGCAGATGCCACACAACGACTGAGCTAAATTCCTGATCTCTTATCCCATTCTTTTACATTTCCTTTTTTGTACCATTGGAATGGGAATGTTTATTTTGTGCTGTTGTATATTGGAAGACTTACTTTTTTTGTTTTATACAGGGCCCAGGTGAAAGTTTCCATTGCATCTCAGAGGAAACTTTTGACTTGTATTTTTTTGCAATGCTGCAAATACTAGGAATTTAGCAACTCTTAAATGAACTAAATGCCTTTTGCACAAAATGATGCACAGGAGTTTTTTTGGGGGGGGGCTGGGGTGCAGAGATATTGTTGGTTGTCTCTAGTTGTTCCCTCAAATCCCCATGCAAAGAAAGGTAGAGTTTAGATGGTAGCTGGATTATGTGTGAGAATGGCTAATGTGTGGGATACTAGGATTAAGGGGGCAGGTAATGAAAACCTTGCATTGGGTATGGATGGCATCAATCAATAAGCTTACAACTTTTGTGGATAAGAGAGAGGGGAGCTTTTTGCTTCCTTCCTGCCCTGCTATTTCTCCTCTGTGATGTCCTCCTCTGTGCTGCCCCGCTTTGGAGCCAGTCAATTATGCACTGAAACTTCTACAACTGTTAACTGAAATAAATCCTTCCTCGTTTCACTTGTGGGTGTTGGATATTTCATCATAGCAATGAAAAAAAAAACCATGACACTTAGCTTATAATTTGTTAGTTAACATTTGGTTCAATTTGAACACTGTATAAATGAAAGAATGAATATATTCATGCAGTTCCTTGTTGCATTTTAATTTTAATTCTCTATTACATTATAAATGTACCTTATTTATTTACCAAAACATTGATAAATCCTTGAATTTTTCAGTTCTGGGGATATGATGACTAATTTTTATGTGCCCACTTTCCTGTGCCATCAGGTATCATCATATTTGGTCATACATTATTTGAACTATTCCTTTAAGGATATTTGGGATGAGATCAGCAAACCGAATAAAACCATTTGTTTACTCAACAGTTGAAGGGCTATATGAACAAAAGGGTTAACTTCCCCAAAGAAACAAGTGACCGTCCTAACTGCTTGAATAGGAGCATCACTCTTTTCCTGCCTTCAGATTCAAATCGAATTATTAGTGTGTTCTAGATCTTCAGCCTGACCCACTTGATGAGACAATTACTGCACCAATTTTCCTAGGTCTCCAGCCTGCTAAATCCCCCTAACACACATAAATATATAACCACATATGACTTTGTGAGTGTTTCCTATTTTGACATGACTTTAGATGCACATATATATAAATTTCTGTTGATTATGTAATGAGGAAATTTCAGTGTCAGAGGGCATACATTTGTCTGACTTTAGGAAATACTAGTAAGTATGTTTAAAATCACTTAATTTACAGTTTTTAGTATATAATTTCCATTTGCTCTGTCTCAAAAAAACTTTAAATCACCATACTTTATTTAAATTTTAAATTTAAATTCTACCATTTTGGTATATAGAGTTTCTGCTTATGTTTTTTATAAGATTACTCCAATGTGGAGTCTGCGATCTCCAGTTATATTTTGAAATTATTTATATAAATTAATTTTGGTCACAAATATATCTTCCCTATTACAATTTGCTAGTCATAGGAATGAGACAGATTCCTTCTTCCTTAGTCTATTGGGTTCTTCCTTCTTCCTTAGTTTATTGGGTTCTCCCTGTAGAACAGCTAAACAAAATATGTGTCATCATCCATCTCTGTGGACCTCTGGTCAAAAACTATCAACTTATCCTAAATGTCATCTGCTCCTCACCCTATCCTATTGATGTAAGACTAGTAACAGAATGATCCATTTGCTACCTCTCAGTATTTTCATATTGTGGTTATGGATGGTTCATGATTTAATTATCTTTTAAAATATGATTTCTATAAATGATATGAACTTCACAAATGGACTGCTACAAGCCCCTCCACTCCACTGTTTTCTGATTTGGGAAGCTTTTCTATTCCTCCTACAATCAACAATTCTCTGCAAAACAAACTGAGACTGCATATAGATTTTAAATAACAGTACAAATTGAATGATCCCAGGTTTAAACATGTCACAAATGAAATTTGGATTTTCTACTCCAGCCAGGGGTTTGTTTCTTCCTGCACCGCAGCTGTGAACTCATCAACATTTTCCAAGACTGCCTAAATGTACTAGTACAGTCCTCCTCTCAGGATGAGAAAATAAGAGGGTAGCTGTGGGAAACATGGTGGGAGCTGTTTGGAATTGGAGGACTGATCACAAGGATTAACTATTTCCTTCATTCCAGGCACTTGATTTGGTTTCTTCCTATTTCAGATTCTATTTTGAAACTGAAAATGTTATCTGAGTCCCAATTCAGGAAATCCTCTGCAAGGAATTGAATAATTTGCTTTGAAAAAGAGAGGATCCTAGAGAAAAGAATGACCAGCTACTTGTAATCATATTTCAGACCTGTGTTTACCTGAAAGATGATTAGGAAGAGACTTCTGTCTTATCAGTAATTTTTGTGAAAAGACCTGAATTTCTTACTGACAGAAATACTCATGTATAAAAATAGTAATAAGTAAAGGAGACCAGCCAGGACACTCTCAGGGAGCTTAACATATTCTAGGTGTGAAGAAAAGTCACTGGGAACTGTAAGTACCTGTGTCTATAATAACCCCCAAATCAGACCTGCTTCCTTTCAGCTCTTTTACTCTCAACTGTACAGTGAAAAATATTTATTAGCTGAGACTGAGCTCTGGAAATGAGCTGCACAGAATTGCTAAACATCTAAACTCGTGAGTGAATATTTGTATAGTAACCCCAAGAGTCTACTTTAACTTTTCAGAATAAACTGAAAGTAAAGGAGCAAAACACTTATCTATTCAAAATTAATGAGAGACAGTAAAAATGTCGAACTGTTGCAAAAATTGCCAGCCATCTTTCTAAAATGAAACACACAAAAAAATTTGCTAGATAGCCTGTAAAACTCTGGTAAGAATATTAGCAAGGGACATTCTTTGGCTTTCAGTGAGTGAAAAAAATTTCCTGTTCTTCATTAACAATCCTCAACAAAATTTAATATAATTTGAGCCTCTTGGAAAGAATAGAAGCTTTTAATTTATTCTATAGTGAAGATACTTTATAATATGAAATGTTTTTAAATTTTTAAGTTATGTTTGTCATTACTATGTATTATTATGCCAGTCAGATTCCCATCCCTGTGATACAATACCTGAGATAGTAAAAGGAGGGAAGATTTACTGTGGCTTATTGTATTGGAGTTTTCAATGTGTGGTGGGTTGGTCTGTTGATTTTGGACCTGCGGCATCACAGTATGCCATGGCAGAGCAACTGGCAGAGGAGGCCTACTCGCCTCATGGCAATAAGGAAACAAAGAGACAGGAAGAAGTGGAGCCCCAAGATTCACTTTGAGGACACATTCACAATGACCTAGTTTTCTTCTTGAAGTTTCTGATTACTAAAATTTCCAATATCTTCTAGTAGAATTAGTCAAGATTTTAACAGATGGTCCTCTGAGAGACATTTAAATATATACAGTAGCGATAATGGAAAGGAGCAATTTCAAAAATAGTGAAGCAATGAAGAGCTAATATATTACTTGTAATTAATACAGTATATCTAAAAGAATTTCAACTGCTCCTAGTGCACAATAGAGATGTGTGTTTGACTTAGACTTTCAATTCTATGGTATTGCTTATCTTCAAACAAGTCATTTATAAACTTTGGAGGTCTTATATATTTTGTGTGGGCAACAAATAAGTAGACAAAAGAATGATAATGAAAATGGCACAGTAACAAAATCTTATAAACATATAGCAAATGTATTAAAGTGTATGATTTTACAAAATTTAATGAACAATTTTGTTGACATACAATTTGAAGGAATCAAATTTTACCCTATAATAAATCCTCATCTATTGAACTTTTTAAAGGTTCAGATTATTGTTGAAACCATTCTGATATAATAAGTACTATTTTAGGAATGAAAACCAAGTGTAAAAAGGAAGTCACTGAAATTACAGAGAAAATTCCAGTATTTTTAGTAACTGGCAGAGAGGATGCTATGGCTTGTATCTAGATGCCCTCCTAGAGTCACATGTACTCATAGGTGGGGCTTTTTTGGAGCTGGCTGGATCTGAGGCATGTGTCACTTATATTAGGGTGTGTGGTACTAAATTAGTTCACTGATTGGATGTGAATAATGGGGAAGTCCACTTGGTGTGTGGGTGGTACAGTGAAAGGCTGATTAGCATAAAAAGAAGGGACAGACTTGCTTTACTTCACACAGCTCTCTGATTGCTGTCTCCTTCTTGAACTGAGGTAATTTCTCTTCTACCATGGCACCTTGCTGTAGAGCCCATTGACTATGGACTGAAACCCCTACAAACTGTGAACCAAAGTGACCTTACCCTCTTTAATTTCAGATGTTGAGTATGTTGTCTCAGCAATAAGAAAAATAATTAAGAGCGTTATAAGCCATGCAAAGGAATAGATATTTGAGTAATCATAGAAATGCCCTTATTTTACAAGGGCCAACATCATTTGAAAAAGCCATACAATTTACCTATAACCTTTTGGGAAGTTAGTACAGATCTGAGCTATTGTTGTCAACTTTTGCTCTGAGGGGAGGCTTACAAATTCATGGGGCTTCCTGACTCCTGTGAAGGTCTAAAGATTTCCATTCAAGACACTAGGAAGAAGAACTGGTATTTCTTCCTCAGGAGAAGAAAAGAATAGAATGAATATGAAAGAGAATACTTTATAGATAATTTTTCCTGTGTAAGATGCTAGGTGCACAAACAGATCATCTCTTTCTAAAAAGTATTAAAATTGAAAAAGAGGGGACTGGAGATTTAGCTCAGTGGTTCTGGTGCCTGCCTTGCAAGTGCAAAAATCCTGAGTTCATCCCTGGTAACCACATACAATGCTGGGCGTGGTGACTCATACCCACCAACAACCAACACCACATACCACAGTGCTGGGCGTGGTGGCTCACGCCTGTAATCCCAGCACTCTGGAGGCAGAGAAAGGAGGATTGCTGAGTTTGAGGCTTGCCTGGGCTAAATAAGTGAGCTCAGAGTCAGCCTGAACTAGAAAGCGAGACCCTGTCTCAAAAAAAAAAAAAAAAAAAAAAAAAAAAAAAAAAAAAAAAAAAAAAAAAAAAAAAAAAAAAAAAAAAAAAAAAAAAAAAAAAAAAAAAAAAAAAAAAAAAAAAAAAAAAAAAAAAAAAAAAAAAAAAAAAAAAAAAGAGGAATACCAAGACTATACAGATGCAAAGTTTAAAAGGTTAAATTGTCCTGACTTCCAGGAAGATGGCAGAGTGATGAGAAACACCAAATCAACCTCTCCTTGCTGGGGTCCCAACCCAGCAAGGATCTAAAGTAGGAATTGGAGCCCAAGGGGAGAAGGAAAAGAGAGTGTAGAAGGGAGAAGTAGCAAACCACTTCCTTCCTGAATCCCAGAAGTTCATGGAATGAGAGAGGTGGGTTGAACTTTCTAAGGCACAGTGACTAGTTACCACAGTTTGTCATTTTCTAGGCTGTATTTGAAGTTATTGTTATTATTTATTTACTTTAGCAAAAGTTGAATTTTTGTCCTATTCAATTGCTCTTTCTTATATGTCAAGACAGAGATTGTCTGAGAGTCATAAACAATATGATAGGCCCGTGCCAAAGAGCCAGGGACTAGGCCAGAAGGACCAAAACTTTTCACCTCTGATAAACTGAAAAGATAGGACCTTGCAACAGATTCAAAGGTCAAAAGCCACATAGCCCTAGAAAACATCTCTGAGAAGTAGTCATTTCCTAATGGTTCCAAATATTAGTGATAAAACTACTTCTATAGGAAATTTAAAAACACTGACCCAAGAATTAAACTAAAATGAAACAAGTAAGATGTAACCCTCAATTTTCAGCTGACCAAAGACAAATCCAGGGGGCAGTAAGGTGGAACTCCAATTAGCCATGATTTAAAAAAACAATCTGTACCAAAGTGTATAATGCTTAAGATTCCAGAAATTCAACACAAGAACAGAATCTTAAAAAGTTGTTAGAGAAAACAAACAGATTACCTAAAAAGGAAAGCCCATCAAAATCACAGCAGAATTTTCCATATATTAAGTTAAATTTTCAAATGCTTAAATCAAGAGAGCTTGGAATAAAGTATTTCAAACAGTCTCTAACCCAGATTAATGTACACAATGGAATTATCTTTCAATTCTACAATTCCATGAAGTCTGATAGGAGATATTGCTCAGGTAAGGCAAGAAATTAAATGAAGAAAAAGAAAGGGAATCAATAGCAGAAAAATTAAATGACAAGATTATGTCTATTACTTATAACCATCAATGTAAATGGTTTTACTTCACTAATCAAAAAAAATAGATGGTAGAATGGATGAAGAAAAAAGATGTAACAATATGCTAGACAAGAAACCTATTTACCTCAAGAATAAATTTGTAAACTGAAGTGAACAAAGTAAATAGTACTCCATATTACAGGAACCTGGAAAAAAGCAGCAATAGCTATTGAATTTGCAAAGTGAATTTCAAGCCAAGTCTGATTAAGAGAGATAAAGGTCACAATAAACTTGGTAAGGGAACAATCCAAGTGGAAGACATAACAATTGTAACCAAGTACCAGTGCACACAATTATATAAAAAGAAATAATAATAGACATGACAAGTTAAATAAGCACATATATAATTGTAATGGGGGACATAAACACGCCACTGGCACAAAAAGATCAATTAGACACACAAAAAAAATTAACATAGATGTAGCAGAACTGAATCAAACTTTTGAACAAAACAACTTAGTAGATGCCTGCAGAATGGTCTTTTCCACAACATCAGAATATTCTTCTCAGCTGTACATGGGTTGTTCTCCAGAATAGACCACATACTAGCTCATAAAATATGCTTAAGTAAATGCAAAGCAATTGACATTATCTCATGCATATTATCAGACAGTGCAATGAAATGGTAATCAATGGCAAAATAAATCACAAAAAATCATAAACCCATTGAAATTAAATGACACCCTCCTAAATATACATTGGGCTGCATATAAAATTAAAGAAGAAGTTAGACAATTTCTACAATGAAAAAGTAATGCCAGTACAAGACACGAGAACTTATGAGACACAATGAAAGCAGTTCTATGATGGAAATTTATAGTGGTGAATTTCCACATATGAAAAAGAGGAAGCTCAAATAATCTCATGTTCTAGAAAAAAAAAAAAAGACCAAGTAAAGCCCAAAGCACATATCAGAGAGGAAATTACAAAGATTAGAGCAGAAATTGATGTAAATGAGAATAATAAAACAGTACAAAGAGTCAATAAATTGAATAGTTAGTCCTTTGAGAGATTAAATAAAATTGACAAACCCTTAGCTAACTTTATAAAAAAAAAAAAAGGAAAGAAAAGACTCATAGTTATGCACTTAGGAATACAAAAGGGTAAAATCACAACAGATTCTGCCAAAATACAGTTGAGCATCAGTACTTAGTTCTGGGATTTGTATTCTAATAAGATGGAAAACAAAGAATGGGCAGATTCCTACATATATACAAATTCCACAGCTGAAACAAGAATATATTAAAAAGGTCTAAATAATCCATTGTCAGTCAATGAAATTGAAGATATAATTAAAAACCTAGCAACAAAGAAAAGGCTAGGTTCTGATGGACTCACTGCTGAGATCTGCAAGAAATTTAAGAAGAACTAGTCATCACTCCTCAAACTTTTAATGAAATTGAAAAAGAAACAATATTCACAAATTAATTCCTGAAAACAAGCATTACCCTGATACCAACACCAGAGAAGGATCCATCCAAACAACAAAACAGATCGATCTCCCTAGTAAACATAAATGTAAAGGTTGTCAATAGGAGATTGTCAAATAGAGTTCAGCAAATCATGAAGAAGAATATACACTAGGATCAAGTAAGATTCATCCCAGGAATGGTGCCACATAATGCAAAACTCTAAATGTCATAAACCACATTAACAAACCACAGACAAAGGCAAATAATTACCTTAATAGATGAAGAAAAAGCAGCTAAGTACAATTCCCATTCATGATTAAAACCCTATAAAAATGGAGTAGATGGTCTTTATCCCAGTCTGATAACAGCCATCTAAGGCAAACCAAAAGTCAACATCTTACTAAATGATGCAAAGCTGAGAGTTTTCACTTCAAAATCAAGAATAAAACAAAGATACCCACCATCATCCTTCCTATTCAATAGTTTTGGAAACATTAGCCACATTGACTAGACAAGAGAAAGACATAAAAGGAATAAGGGTAGGAAACGAAGAAGTTAAATTATCCTTATTTGAGGATAATATGATACTCTACATAGATACCCCCCAAAATCACAAAAACACTTCCAGATTTAGTATTCAAATTCAATAGTGTAGTTGAATAAAAATTTAACACTAAAAAATTAGTACCAGTCTTGTACACAAATAACAAGCTCACTAACGCAGCGGTATTGGAATCTCTGACTTGAACTTGTACTCAAAACCACTGTGATAAAAACAGCAATGTACTGGGAGAAAAAATAAAACATACCTGAAGATCAATAGAACAGATTAGAAGATACAAAATTCACTCCAAATATACTCAACCACCCTATCTTTGATAAAGGGTTCAAGCTTCTTTACTGAAAGAAAGGTAGCCTCTTTAATAAATGGTGCTCTTAAAACTTGATTTCCACATGCTGAAGATTAAATCTAGACCCATACCTCTCACTATACACCAAACTAAACTCAAAATGGATGAAATAGGTAAACATTAAAACAGAAACACTAAATCAGGTGGAAGATAGAATGAACAAAACCCTGATTACACAGGAAATATTACAAAGAATCCACAACTGGGATTTGATCTTATTAAAAGGTTTGCACAGAAAAAAAAAATCAAAACCTCAACAGAGTGAAAAGACAATCCATAGAATGGGAAAAATATTTTTGCAGCTCTTCCTCAGAGGGCTAATATCTAGAATTTATGAATAACTTTCAATAATCTGATCACAAAACTTAAAGACTCAATCCAAAAGGTACATCTGAAATAAATACACACTTCTTAGATGAAGAAATAAAAATGGCATATATATGTATATATATATATATTCATATATAAATATATATATACATATATATGAAAAACAGTTCAATATCATTGGCCATTTCAAATGTAAACTAAAATGACACCAAGATTCCATCTCACTCCAGAAAGGATGGTTAATGTTAAAAAAAATCAATCATGAAGGGTAAGGAAAAAATGTGATGGTAATAAAAAAGGGAAATAAAACATATATCTAGGGAGTGGAGGGTTGTGAGGTAGGTAGGGGAATGGGAAAAAGTGAGAATTAAATTGTGTCATATACTTGTACAAATTCCCAATATTGAGTGTGATCATGATATGTATATACAATGTACCAATAAAGATAAAAATTAAAAAAATAAAATAATCAACCAGTGGCAAATGCTAGTGAGGCTCTTGGGAAAAATAAACTCTGCTGCACTCTTAGTGGGATGTGACTGGTGCAACCAGTGTGGCAATCAGTGTGGAGATCCCTTAACAAACTAGGATTAGAGGTCTCATTTAACCCAGGTATTCTGTTTATTGGTATCTTCCCCCAAAGAGTTAAAAGCATCATAACACAGATGTATATGCACACCCATCATTATATCAACTCAATTTGCAATAGCTAAATCTTGGAAATAGTCCAAATGCTCATAATGGATGAACAACTAATGAAGATGTAGAGACTTTTATACAATGGAGAACTACTCAGTCATAAAGAAGGACAAACTGGAGACATTTCTAGATAAATGGATGCCCCTCAGGACAATACTCTTATATGAAGTAAATCTGACATACATATCTTATAAGATATTGTTTCACCATTGTGAAAACCAAAAAAGGTAAATATGAATCAAAATATATTTTGAGGAAATAGGAAGAAAATAGTCAAATGTGGATGTGAACAAATGAGGGAGTAAGGAGAAAAGAAGAAAGGAGAAAAAAGAAGAGACGGACAAAATAGAAACAAATCTTTTGTAAATAAGGAGAGGAAGGGAAGTTTAAAGTAAAAAAGAGTCAATATATATTATATACCAGTATACGACTTCACTATGATAAACATAATCACTATGTAGATCTAAAATGTACCAGATCATTTAATAAAAAATAAATCTAATAAAAAGACAGTCAATAATGTGGACAACTAAACTTCTCCCTGGATATATAGTGTGATTTGTTCATTAAGAACACCATACAAACTCCAAGTCACACACATCACACACAAACAGTTTTTCACACAAGCTGTAGGAAGATTTCTTCTAACCCCCCGCCCCCACCAGCCCATGACTTATGAGCATCTGGAGCAGCTGCATTTTTTTTTTCTTTGCATCTGGTTACATAAGACAGAACACAAATAAGTGTTTAATGTTCTTATTAAAGTAATTAGATTCATGTTTCTGGCAGTATATCAGTACAGTATCAACTCTATATGATTCAAAGTTTACAACACAAAATCTTTCAATGACACTGTAATTATGTTTGCCACTCAAATGGTACATAATGTTTTAAGGATAATGAATAAAGACCTTTCTTACCAATTACAAGAAAATGAAAATTATAATTTATAAAATAAGACAAGTTATATATGCTACCTATAAAATTCTCACTAAAATTCAGCTTGATGGGTGTTAGACTTAATTTCATTTTATAGATAAAGTATTTTTCCATAAAAAGTATATACTACATATGTATAAAATACATGGCATATATTATATATGAGGCATATTAAGGTGGGTTACTAAAAACATTTAGGGAGCTCAAAACAATGTTATTAGTTCATTTCAATAGAAAACATTCATTAAATGAGATTTTCAACCCCACTTTGATAATAGCAGATCCTCAAATTGCCTCTATAATGTACTTTTCACAATGTTTCACTCATCCCTATCTCCTATCTCAAACAATCAATTAGACTGGGAACCCCTGAAACATCAGTGGAAACCACTGCAGTAGGCTCCAGTCTCCTGTCCAGTGTACAACACACACGTGATAAAGGGATACACTAAAGACAGAACTCAGAAAATAAGAAAGCAAGGTGCCAGGATGACCAATGCCAGTGCAACTGACAAAGGCACTGCCTAGCCCAAACCACTCATTTTTATAATTAATTGGGGTAAAGGTAAGCTACATGCAATGACGTCAGAAATAAAAGACAGGATAGGCAGTTATGCAGTTTCCATGGAAATTAATGTAAGCAAGGCTCATAAAATCAAGACAAAGCATTCTTAACATAGGAACAGAACATATGAAATATATGGCTGTGATAAAAATATTGCCCTTCTAGTAAAAATGTTTTAATTTGGCAAACAGAATTTGGTTGCAGGTTACTCTGATCTTGGTACATAGGCTTCAGCCAGACTCACTTCTGTAAACAATCCAATTGTGGGGTTAACTCTATAGTCTGCTTCAGGCCTAATCAATATTATGGTCCCCTGCAAATGAGTTAGTATCTTACTGCCTTTGTATATAACACCTAGTTTCCTGATCATTTTACTACAGATGAAACATGTTTCCAAGAGGATCTCTTTACTGAAATAAAGCCTGATTGTCAGGGTCTTCTTTTCACTTTACATCTTGGTTTTAATTTAGACTCTGGTATGATTAGAATAATTTTATACCTCTATAATTGAAAATCTAATCACCATTGTTGTGCATTTTTGGGCGAAAGGGCCATTTGGAGTTGATTAAATCATGAGAGTAATGCCCTATTAAATAGAATAAGGATTTGTATGAAAGAGGTTCCAGTAGTGCCTTCCTCATTCCACCCTTTGAAGATGCAATAAGAATTTTCACCCTTTAAACCAGGAAGAGGTCTCAAAATAGATACAGACTCTGTTAGTACTTTCAGAATTTAGGGGAGTAAACTTCTGTTGTTACAGACAAATTAGCCTATGATAATTTATCCTAGCGGCCTGTATAACCTAAGTGAGTGGTTTTCCTTGGAGAATGCAGAATGTTCTCTTCTGCCACTACTTTAATACATACGTAGTTGTTTAGCTCTGCTCTTTAGACATATTGCTTGAAGGAGTCTGGCTGCCGCCATCCTAGGCTGATCACTATCAGCCCTGCCCTTGATAGCAGCCCCTGCTCACTGCACTTTCCCTCCTCCTTGGGCAACCATTACTCCAGTCTTTCTAAGACCTTGTTCTTGGAATGTAGCCACACCTCTGTTTCCCTGAACTCTGCCTCTTATGACCTATAAAAGACCTTAGCCTGAGGAGAACTAGTCTCAGTACCAGGACAATCGGTCTCAGACTTGTTCTGCAATAAACCTTTCCTGTTGAGCTCGTGCCTGTGTTTCTTTTTCTTCTTTTCCTGACACTACTACAGCTTTTGTGTAGTGACGGAAGTTTTGCTGTCAGTATAATGTTTTCGTATATGAAGGTAGAAGGAAAAAAATGAGAGCATTTTTCTGGTCTCTTGTTTTCTGTTCATTTTTACTTTTCTTGTTGGCCTCATATCACCCTGATCATTTATGTGAGGCAAAACTCACGTGATTTTTATTATAACCTGCTGCATTTGAGGTGTAAAAGTCACAATTCATTAAAAACAAAACTGTCTGAACTCAGTGGAAGAGTTTTTTTCTCAATTACCAATGTTGATCATCACGGTTATTTACAATGTCACAACTGGTCAAAAGTTTCTTTGAGTCAGAAAACTGATATATCATATCTTCCTTTTTTGGATATAATGTAATTAGTAATTATGGTATAAAGATTTTAGGGAGAAAATAAATTTATTGGCAAATACTAGGTAGCTCTGAAAATTGAAGAAGAAACATTTTAAGAGCAAGGCTGGGGCTGGACAAACACTGAAATTGTTCTAGGGGCCTGGAGAACATGGAATTATGATCAAATTATTCAGGGCATGATCTGGGGATGAAGCAGCTAAAAGGTCTTCAGTTTTCTATTACTCAGCTCAATGCCGAGATTCTGTGGTAAGTGTGATAGGACAAGTGTGGATCATATGTTCCCCTTATTTGCTAGGAAAGTGTAGGATATCATGATGGACAATTGCTTTAAGTGACCAAGCCATCAAAGCAAAATTGGAAGCTGTTACCAGAATACATGAAAAGTGATACAAGTTCACAAATGCTACAGATGTCAATTATGGTTGTTTGCACTTTTAAAATAAAGGTTGTTGAACCTATAACACAGCTATAACCAAAGTTAGGTCAGCACTTTTAAGTCCCTCTTTTTTCCACATTTAAAAAATCAGAATATAACAGCAATTTAGGCTTTAGTGATTAATCAGTTATGACAATGACTTTACTGTGGCAAGAGAAGGTTATGTGACATTTTTAGCATCTTCACAGTTAGAACAGGAACAATTTGCTGAGTCTTCATTTGTAGGACAAGAGAAAACAAATCTCCATTTTAATCAAAGTTTAATTTATATGCAGTGTCTTAACCATTTCTTTGAATGTAGCATGGGTAACAGCCTCACTGCGTGTCTGTCTCTCAGAGGGCAGGAACTGAGGGGACTATGGAATATCAGGGCTTCACTCTGTGCTCCTGGGGACACCGCAGGGGCTCCCTAGATTGTAAACAGAGAAACAGGCCCTGCCTTTCTCAAAGCTGCCTCCCTCTCGTCTCTCTTATTGGCAGCAGGATGCAGAGCAAGATCGTAAATCACAGACAGCAATCTGGTGGTGGCAGAACAGCACCACGAGGGAGTCCTAAATCTGAGCTTCTGCCTGTCGGTGCGGCATGCCTGCCTCGTCCATCCTGTGGGCCTCACAAACACACGCGGGACCCGTCTGCACTGTGTGCCTGGCCTCTTACACAGGTTACAGCCTGCTGCATTTTCCACCGAGAAAGATAAGAGTACCACGGATCATTTGAGAGAAATATAACCTAAGCTTCTGTTTTCTTTTCAAGTCTCAACATTTCACTATGGAAATTCATGTGAGCTTTAGTGTTTGTAGAAAAAAATAATTTATTTGAAGTAACAAAATTTTTTTGTTTTTTTCAGATTTCGTTTTGGTTTTTGGTAAGAAAAAAATGTCACAGGCCAAAACTTCCAAGTATATTTTTAATGAATACCTACAAAATGCTCCAGGATTAAGAGGAAAAAGTAGTGGGTGTAAAAATTCTTTTCATTATTAGATGACATTGTAAGCCCTGGAGGTACAAGGAACTGGCTTTGTTAGATCTCTTCTAAGAGGGCTCAGTACTTATAATCTCATGGCTATTGCTTTAAAAATAATTTTCCAATTCAAAGAGAAAATTTAGCATAAACACGGTCTCCTATCCTGAGTACAGAGGAAAATAAATGTCTAGGAAGGGAAGCTCTGCTCATAATAGAATTATATATACATGTGGGGCAATGATTTCAAAGTAGCAATTGTTAGAAAAAAGTGGCTTAACATTTAGCTGATTCCTATTTCAAAGTACAAGTTGAGCATCCCTCGTCTGAAAATCCAAAATGTGAAATGCTACAAAAGTCTAAGATGTTTTAGGGGCTAACATGATGGCACAAATGGGGAAAAAAAAACATGCTGTGAAACTGGCTCCATGCACAAAATGATTTAAAATCTTAAATTACATTATATGAAAGAAAAGTAAGCTCACTATGCCTGAACAAGGTTATGGTAAATGTACAGATGTAGCTTATGAACTTGAAATATAGGGATATCAAAGACAATGCAATTCCTTTGAATGAAAACTATTTTAGGACTCAACATACACATAAGATGATGAACAAAATAGTTATTGTGACAGTTAACACAGATTTACAAGCCACTTTTGAAAACTTTCCCCCTTGGTTGAATTGGTTTCTCTTCCCTCAAATACGAGAAGAGCTGGACATTCTGAATACCCATGGCTGCCCTTTTGGGGTTCTGTTGTGCTTCTCCTACTGATGTTAAGATTCCTGATTCTTTATGAGATTGCTCACTGCAAATTCATCTCATTTTTATTTATGTTCAGTTGTGTTATATTGTTATTCCTCCTTTGGTACCTTCATGCTACAACTGCAGAAGTAGAAATAATCATTTATTACAAATAACAATTTAACTTGTACAAATATTATTCCTTCATTTTTTATTGCCACAAAACCCCAATTTGATCTCTGAGGTTATATCTAGCTAAAGATTCCATTTTTATGGCTCTCTTTTTTTTTTTGAGACAGGGTCTTGCTTTGTAGTTCAGGCTGGCCCTGAGCTCACTATGTAGCCCAGGCAAGCCTGGAATTTAGCAATCCTCCTGCCTCTGCCTCCCGAGTGCTGGGATTACAGGCATGAGCCACCACACCTGGCACTGTGGTATGCGGTATTGATTGTTGATGGGTGTGAGTCTCCACGCCCAGCATTGTATATGGTTACCGGGGATCAAACTCAGGACCTTGAGCTTGCGAGGCAGGTGCTGGAACCACTGAGATAACCCTCCGGCCCTCTATGGCTCTCTTGAAGCTATGAGTTGCCATGAAAAAGTTTCAGCCAGCAAGGTATAAATGCAAGTCTCTTGTGGGAAGGAGATGAATCTTGTTCTTGGTTGATACTTATTTTAAAAAAGAAGAAAAAAATCACCTTACTTTTCTTTATTTTAGTAGTTTAAAATAAAAGCATAATACCAGAAGCTAAACTTGAAATCTTATGAATGTGAAGGGATAAGAGTAAATGGAAAATCCAAGAGAAATTAAAAAAATTTAACTTTTGTAATAGGAATTCAGCCACTGTTAGGTTTCTTAGAAAATGAAGATCTAGAACATTAAATTACTTGCAAAAGAACTCATGATATTTTCTTTTCTCAAGTTCATCATTCTTAATTATGATGTTTATTAAGCACCTGCTATATAAAAGGTATTTCTTTATAAAGATTCTGTGTAGGGAATATATGCCACAGCTAAAACCATAATTCCACTTATTTTCAGTTCTCCTTTATTGAACTATTAAGAACAATATACTTCAAGTTTAGTTTTTATCTTAGCAAAAAAGAGAGAGACTCCTTATATCACCAACACCTTTTATATCACTTATTATATCACCAACATTTTTCCTTTGCCTATATAGACTTTATAAAATAATTTATGAAATAAAGTAATTGCTCGATATTGGAAAGCTGGGTCAGGAATCCAATGAACATATTTCTCTTGCTCATGGGGCTATGTGCACGACTGGGGAGAGTTTCTTTAAGCAAAGGCAAAAGTATTCTAAGCTGGAAATTAGTTCAACATACTAGTCTTCATTGAATCCATCCATTTTCTTTTGCTTTATCCTTGATTTTTAAAGAACTCTGACTTTGATGTTTTATATAATTTTCCTTTTGTTTTTGTCACAATTGATAATATTTTGATTCTTCTTCTGTTTCAGTTTTTACCTTGTAATCCTTACAACCCTCAAGTCAATTTTCAACTCTGGAACCTTCATTATTGAGTAACACTTTCCTTTAGTAGAAGACAGCTAAAAGTGGAAAAGTTTTGGGAATATATCATGATTAAAGATAAAACAGTCTGAAGAGATGAGTGGGTGGATCGATGGATGAATGTCACAGACACTATTGGTATACTTCTTGAATCCTTTATATGTCATTTCTCATTTATGACCACTACTCCATCTGTGTCCTTTATTTCAATCATTTCAGTAGAATGTCTTATGAGAATGCCAGGGATACTAGGGGCCTTGTCCATAAGTGCGGCCAACCTAAACTGCATGAGAATTTATATCTGCCTTCCCCTAATGCACCCTAGCTGTGGAGGGGGTATGAAGTTCATCATCCTGTGTGATCAGGATAAAATTGCCTTTCTTCAACAAGTCTTTATTAGACTGGACCACTGCTTGGCTTTTTCTTTTTCAAAATTCTGTACAATGTTTTGAAGAAAAAATTAGGTGCTTTGTCAAAAGTCTGAGATAAAGGTAGCATAGACAGTTAATTAAAAGTAATATAAAGTTTGGAAGAGTTATAATAACAGATGATGTGAAGTCTTGGAAGGAGTCTATTACACAAAGATTGAAGACACAATGGGTAGCTGCCATGATAATGATAACTAGTCACTATTACTGTAGTTAGTGCCTGTGCTGGTAAATTAGTCACACAGCTCATTTTCTTATATGGTTGATGAAATTGTAGTCCAGGTTCTACCAAAGAAAACTGCCTATTCTTCATCTCAGCAGTATTATCCTTAAATGAAATTTGTAAACTAAGAATCCAGAGGCAGAATGATAACATTCAAGAATTTTTGTGCAATGCTAAGACTTGTTGGCTGCTGCAAAATCATGAGTCGTTTTTACAGACCCTGTACAATCTACAAATCTAGAATGCATCACTCTAGACACTTTCATAATCTTAGGTACTCCAAAAAGATGCAGAATATGAAGCAAACAAACTCAGCCTATGCCAGAGAAGTTGAATTGATCAGTTACATGTAAAATTATCTCCCTTTGATCCTATTGTTCTACTGCTTCCTTGTAAGAAGGAAATAATCTATAATTCATGCTTGGCCCATATATTTTGTCAAATTATGTTAGTCTGCATTTCTAAAATCCATTATATTTTTTGAAAAATAGCTCTTCATAGATTTTATTTTTAAATGTGTAACTTTGCATTAAGAATTGCATTTTAAATATGGAAATTATTTTGACATAGATAATTTTTTAAAACTCAGATTTTCATACACTATTTTCTTTTCAACAGCCTAGACTTTTATGCTTAATAAGACACAATTTAATTAAATGTCCATAGTATAGAACATGTCAAAGTATATAGTGCAAGAGCTACTTTACAATTCTAAAATACAAGAAAAAATAAATTAACAACATATTGAAAGTAACTTATTGAATAATTTCAGTCTTAAATATAGTATTTTGACACATATTACCATTATTCACAAGATCAAATATGATCTCAACCTGTGACTTATTAGTAATAAAAAAATTCAGATTTATATTTTTATGTGAGAATGTCAGCTATGACTTAAGTGTGAGTGCCATATCCTGCAATTTCTCAGATATTTAGAAGTGGTAGATGAGAGTCATATATATTCTTTCTGTTTACTTGTAGATATTTAACACCAGAAAATGATTAAGTAAAAAGAATCACCTTCCATATGTATGTATTTTTATGAGAAAAATAAGAAGTAAGCTCTGCCAAAGTGCTATTTGCAGCTATTTCCAAATTTAACTTTATGATGTTTTAAGAAGTTGTTTTAATCCCACCTAAGATAACAGCTGCAAGGCTTGAAATAAAATTGAAATGAACTTAAAATAAAACTATTGATTTGAATACGAAAAGATAGTGAAATGAATAAATATCTATTCAGCTTTCTTGTTGTTTTTATTAGGAAGTTAGCCTAATTATCTACAGAATCTATGACATTAGCCAGTAAACAGTGTGAGAAGACCTCTGATTTTGAGGTACTTTCAAGAAGGTTGGCAGAAACTTACATGTATGGAGTTAATAGGTTAATGGTTTCATGGTGTTAACTTTTAAAAACAAGTACATATGTTAGGTATTATTATCTTAATTATATAGATGAAACAAGTATTAGAGAGGTTAATGACTTATAGCATATACAGTGGACCCTTGACCTACCTACCCAATTTGTTCCCAAGGGCTAGTTGTAATGCAGTTGCTTTCAAAGTCTCTCTCTTGATAATTTTAGGTCATACTTTCCAGGCAAATCTCAGTGTTCTTAGAAAGACATGAGCCCAGTTAATCCCACACAGGACAGGATGTAGTAATGTTCCTTTCAAAATACTTTTAAAGATTAAATCTGTAATTAAGACCATTTGGAAGCAGAAGTGGGCAGCATTTGGGTCATAACCAAAACTTTGGTCATAAGTTGAAACTAAAATTCTGGTTAATTAAAATTGTTCATATGTCAGGCTAGCCATAACTTGAGGGTCCATTGAAACATAGTATTAATCAGTAGAAGCACATTTAAAATTGGGATCCAAGTCAAAAATATCACAATCTCCATGATTTATTTCAATACTAGGCTAATAATTGTAATTTATATTCTTAATAGGAAACCAAATCTATTTACATGAATATCATGTTTAATAATCATTTAATTTCAGCAGTTTCTAGCTCCCTGGTCTTTACTATGCATTTGATACACAGGAGGCAAACACTTGAAAAGGTTTGAAATGATGGTGAAGTGAAGAAGAGAAAACAGATAAATCGCTCCTAGTTTTGCACAGACCACCAACTGACGAGAGCAGGGCACGGCTGACCTGTGAACAAGGATCAGAACCCATCCAGTGTGTTTAGGAAAGTAACTTAGCAAGAAACCACAGACTCTTGCCAGGCAAATATGCTGAATTGCTAAATAATTTATCCTGCCAATTACCATTTATCCTAAGGAGAATTCACAGTGGAGCCGACTGGAATCCCAGATGGGAAACCTGTAACAAAAGAGCACTTCACTGTGACTTTCCTTAGTTCACTGAATACCCATGCAGTGATTCAGTCAACACTGATTTTCACAGGCAGAGTTTAGACATTTTGTAGATATTTGTCAATCTACTCCTTTTTCAGAAACTTTATGTCAACTAATCATATATATGGTGAGCAGTAACAAGGAACAGATTGCATGTTCCTAATATATTTTAAAACGTGATGAGCTAAGAACATATTTTACCAGTCAGAAAAGCTGACCAGAAATTTTATTTTGAATTTAGTATTCTTCTTTATTGACTGACAAAATTGTAAGTGGAATGACCAAAAGTAAAATAAAAATGAAACTTTTCAACCTAGAACAGGAAGATGAAACCCAAGGCTTAGCCTCATAGAATGTTCTGTAGCATGGGACCTAACAAATCTTCATTACGAGCAAATTAGTTTCTTCAACTTCGCATTCTCAGTCTTTTCCCCCATTAATCTTATAACATTTCTTTTTGTTCCACTCAATGATCTTTGGACTAATAAAAAGCCAAATTTTAAAAGTGTTCTCATTCTGGATATACTTTTTTTTTGTTGTTTTTTGAGACAGGGTCTCGCTTTGCAGTTCAGGCTGACCCTGAGCTCACTATGTAGCCCAGGCAAGCCTTGAACTCAGCAATCCTCCTGTTTCTGCCTCCCGAGTGCTGGGATTACAGACGTGAGCCACCATGCCCGGCACTGTGGAATGCGGTGCTGATTGCTGGTTGATTGCTGGTGGGCGTGAGTCACCATGCCCAGCATTGTTGTATATGGTTACCGGGGATCAAACTCAGGACCTTGTGCTTGTGAGTCAGGTGCCAGAACCTCTGAGCTAAATCTCCAGCCCCCTGGATACACTTTTTACTGCCCAAAGTATAGCACAGAGAGTTAGGTTTCCAAAAACCAAGTGATAAAAAATAAAAGAAAAGGCACTAAGGAACATGCAAGTGCTGGTAATATAGATTCAATAAAAAATGTTTAGTTTTTAAAATTCTGAACTTTCCTCTTTTGAAGAAAACCACAATCTTTTTTTTTTTTTTTTTTTTTTTTTTTTTGAGACAGGGTCTCGCTTTGTAGTTCAGGCTGGCTCTGAGCTCACTATGTAGTCTAGGCAAGCCTCGAACTCAGCAATCCTCCTTATATTTATAAGCCTTAGGAAAGAACCCCATAATCTAGTTTGAGAGCTGTAGAACCACATACTCATCCCTGAAGTAATCACTATGGCTAGGGTGGAGCGATATCCAGATGGACTGGCTGAAGTTTAGGTCCACTCATGCTTCATTTGGTAGAGCACAGAGTACCAAAGCAATAAAATTTGTTAAGAAGAAGAAATGAATGACTTTCTGAAAAGAAACTTTAAAAATTACAAAAATAAGGAGAAATATACGCTGAGTGGCCAGTTCTGGCAATATCACTACAGTATGAAGCCTTCTCACCACCGAGTGAGATAAACAGATTTGATATATCTATTGTTCAGATCTCTAAGTTGGATATTACATCAGTAAGGTTATCTCAAATGCTGATCACTTCTTTTGTTGGAGTATCTAGAGATTTTATTTAGTTTACATTTAAAAAAGACATTTGACTAACCCATATAATTTCATTTGTATGAATATTTAAAATGACTGTGAGACTTTGCTTATTCATATATTGATTCCTTCAATATTATTTTTAAGCAACACATA
This sequence comes from Thryonomys swinderianus, assembly GCA_004025085.1. NCBI lineage: Eukaryota > Metazoa > Chordata > Mammalia > Rodentia > Thryonomyidae > Thryonomys > Thryonomys swinderianus. The sequence goes on along the minus strand of PVIC010007555.1, from coordinate 3,781 downwards.
AAGTTATAAGTACGTTAGGAATGGATACTTTGGTACTCTATGAATTTATTTTGAGTTTTATATCAATGTGTAATAAGCAAGAAATTACCTCTTTTATATAAAAATTAGAACATAGTATGTAGACATCAATTATTGGGTTTCTGCATTTAGAATTTAAGTGAGCCAAATACCTGGTTTTAAACTATATCTAATAGGACTAAACTAAGTCAGTAAGGTAAGGGACAGGGGAAGAATTAACATGGCATGAATAATGGATAGTATATGACAGGTAGTAACTAAGTAACTTAGTAAACTAAGTTTTCTCTTCATACATAACAATGTATCTGTATATATGTTATATTGCTAATGCATGATAGTTACCATATAACTTTGTTTTGTAGATAAAATGTGATAGTAATTTATTAATGTTATATATTTATTCCCTTAGGACAGTACAATTGAGTTGTTTACAATTATTGGTTTGACCAGTTAACAAAGAACAATTCGTATGCAGCCTGTTATTTTTTTCCCGTGCCCATATATTTTTCCTGAAAGCCATGAACCTCCTACCCAGATGTGAGTTCTTAAAACGTCTTCTAAGTGGTTGTACTTTTAGATATGTTGGGTGGTTATAATAATAATGGAACATTACAGTATTAAATATTAAATGTTATAGAGCAATTACAAGTATAAGCAATAAAAAATAAAGTGGTATTTTTATTTGCTGTCTACATTGAAAATAGCATAAACTAGGATGGATGGATGAATAGGCAGATAGATACATGATAGTTAAGAGTCCTTGCTGGATGCAATTTTCTGTCTTCCATAATAGAAAGTTGGTAAGTTTACCAGATGATGTTTCTTAACAATAGCACGGGAAAATTATAGCATGCATTCTCTCTCACTGTATAGTGATCTGTGGAATGATTTATACTATATGCTCCAAACAAAGTAAGCATTGCTCAGCACATCTCTACTCATTGGCCGCTTCTATCCAATCACCCAGTGACCAACAAATCCAAGTCAGACTCCGTGTGTGTGTCTTTTAAATTCTGCAGGTGCCTGGCTAGCTCAGTCAGTAGAGCATGAGACTTTTAAGTTACTCTGTAATTCTCTCAGATACTTTTATGTTTAAAAAGAGGTTATTTAGGGAAAATATACAAAAAGTTAAATGTATTGAGGACACACTCATAAGTGAAATAAACAGGACATAGATGTGTAAATACTGTATTATTTCCCTGGTATGAGGAAGTGAAAGTGTAAATGAGTTTTAAAATGTATGATAAGTATTGTGAAATAGTAAGAAAATGTTTAAAAGGAAAAGGAGGGTGGGGTAAATAGATAAAGAAAAAGTTTGATGGTTAAAAACAAAAGGAAACAAAGCTGTTTTATGTTCACTCCTAATTCAATTCCCCATCAACTTTTCATCATGTGAAAAGATATCCATTCCCTCTTTATTGCTGATGTCTTCTCCAAGAGGTATGGTCAAACTAACTTGTTTATTTAAAAAACTGTTTATTTTACCAGAAGCACACATAAATAAAATCACGCTGAGCCTTTGAGCATATTTTGCTTTATAATGTGTTTGAGATTTATCTATGTTGCTACATGTTCACTAGGATAACCTTTTTATTTGTGTCACTGAGTAATAGTCCATTGAGTGGATGGAGCATAGTGGGTTTTTAGGGCATTCTTCAAACGGTAAACTTCCTAGGAATAGAGAATTGATTGGTGACTTCTTCCATAACTGAAAACTAAGGCACTAGGTCTGTTTTCTTTAGATTTATGGCAGATTTTATACTTCCTTAAATTATAAGACTATCACAGTAACTACCTCCAAAGCTACTGTCATTTTCTTTATTGGTAAAAAAAAAAAAAAAAAAAAAAAGTGTCACAAATGCCTTTCTGGATCTCTGTATTTAGGATGTAATAATTAATACTCAGAGACTGGTGAATGAGAGAATGGTGGAATAGTCTAAAAAAAAATCCTGTTTCTTGTGAGAAGCTAACATTTGGGGCCGCAAGGAGTTTTCTTCTTCTGAGTATTTTCCTAACACTCACATACTACATGAATTGTCTGTAGGAAGACATGTTGTCAATTCTAGCAATAAAATCATGATACAAATTGCTGAATTTAAAATGGTGAGTGTCCTGTCAAGTAGAGAAATATAAAAAGTATACATTGGTTCTTATGATTAAATGATTTTTAATTTATAATTAAAAAATGTTAAACAGATGTATACATTTCCATATAAAATGATCCCCTGTGCATATTTTCTTACTAATAGTATGCTGAATTCAGAATTTTCATTAAACTTTTTTATCTAGAACATTTCAATAAATATTGGTGAATTATCCTTCCTAGATCAGAAATTCTGCTGATGTATGAGAACATAAAGACAACTATGGAAATATCTGTCCCTTATGGTCTCATAGCATAGATTTTTCTATTGTGATAATTAATACAATAAAAAACAAAGTTCTAAGTGAATTAATTACAAGAGACTACAACTCAGAGGTTTTAACAGAGTAAAATATTTGGCTCTAATTAGATTAACAAATATTTCAGGAAGGAGGTACATGAAACGTGGCCCTTTTGGGGTAAATGACACTTTGGTGGTGTGAACAAAAACTGAATGAGGTGATAAAAATGTCTCTTGTCTAATTGAAACACAAAGTAAAATTACAGAAATGGAAGATGAAGAAATGGTCCTTAAGGTGGAGGCCCTATATTTTAAATACACAACTGAATTTTGTGCTCTATTATGACAAAATAATTTATAATAATATTTCTTTAAGCTTCAGTTTAGTGAGTTAAATTTTATGTATAGCTGTTGACTAGAAAAGAAATTCACCAGGATTTTTTCATCTTCTCTTATAAATCACTAAGATTTTACTTCTAATGGTCCATTTACACTGGATTTTGCCTGTAGATTACAAACTCTGAGGGTGAATATAATCACTTCCTAAAAGTAGTTTTCATTTATAGATTTCTAATGAATCTCTGTTTAAAAGTGATCATAATGTTTCTCATAGTATACAGATACTTACAGAATATTTAATGTTTTTCAATATTATATCTTAAATTTAACATAATGCATATCATTTATCTTTAATTAAAACAATGGCCAAATCCAAGCAAATGAAAGAGATAAGGAAAAAGACTAGATCTGAAATATTATTATTTTAGCCAGGTGTGGTGGCTCACACCTGTAATCCCAGTACTCAGGAGCCAGAGACAGGAGGATTGCAGAGTTCCAGGTTTTCCTGGGCTACATAGTGAGCTCAGGGCCAGCCTGAACTACAAAGTGAGAGACTCTGTCTCAAAAAAAACAATTATTTTATTTGTAAGGGATAATTTTGACCTATTTCTAGGAAAGGAATGGATGATCTCAATTATTTTAAGTATCTCATGTTCAGATATATGATACATTCAATATTCACTTGAATGTTATTTAATTAAAATGAATAAATATTATGAACAAGTAGTTTGAATATAAGGCATAGTTTCACATGCTCAAGGATTTCTAGCCAAGTATTGTCATTACAATTATAATAAAATCTAATCTACTTATTTTAAAATCCATTTATTGAGAAAATATTATGCATTACATTTGATCTCATGATTTTTGTTCTAAGGACTTCCGCAAAAATTAATATGAAGGGCCGGAGGGTTAGCTCAGTGGTTCTGGCGCCTGCCTCGCAAGCCCAAGGTCCTGAGTTCGATCCCTGGTAACCACATATAATGCTGGGCATGGAAACACGCCCACCAGCAATCAACATCGCATGCTACAATGCCGGA